>MU260542.1:7500-25000 GCA_020310875.1 Ceratopteris richardii
CGCCGCCCGCAGCTATGCCTCCCCCGCCCCCGCAGCTATCCTCCCCTGCACCCGCAGCTATGCCCCCCGCCGCCCGCAGCTATGCCTCCCCCGCCCCCGCAGCTATCCTCCCCCGCACTCGCAGCTATGTCCCCCCGCCACCCGCAGCTTACCCCCCCGCATCCCGCACCCCGCCCCCCGCTGCTCCCCTCCCCCCGCCACCCGCCAGCTTACCCCCCCCCGCATCCCGCACCCCGCCTGTTGGAGCAAACCAATCACAAATTGGTGATTATACAGATCTTGGAGAATGCTTATGATCAGAATGAAGCAAAGGAAGACACTTGCAAAGTGAAGAAGAATTCAGAATGATGTCTTGTACACATATGTACATATAATTGAAGAATCTTGTAAGCTAAGTATAGTTAAATCCTTAGGATGATAAGGAGTAGAGTCATAGACGCGAGATGAGTCTAAAGTCGTGTATATATAAGATAATTATGACAAGAAATGTATGAAAAAAAAGTAATAGAGTCATTTTGTAGATGACAATTTTGAAGAAGATGTGTAGAGAGTTTTTTCCCAGAAAATAGCGACGGGTTTTTCTCTGAGTGCTCTCTGTCTGATCATGTGGATCAGAAATCCTTTTGTACACATCTAATTGAGAATCTAATGAAGCTATGTCTAGAGTTTCAGAATCTAATTCCTCTCCTACTGTGAGAATGATCATTAGGAACATTCATATGTAGAATGTGAAAACTGAAGCCTGAAAGTAGCGCACTTTTCCGTCTCAGTATTTTGATCAGATCTGAGTGTATACTGTAAAGTTTTTGATGAATGAGCACTTAAAATTTAAGTTAGAAGATAAGGAAGCTATGGCTAAAAGCATTTAGCAAAACGGGTTTTAGATTGGGAGAAATCAAGTTAAGAAGTTGGCTATGTCGAAGGCGCAACTTCTGAGAGTCATTTTTTGACATGTATTTGATCTTAATGATCAAATTAAACTTTTGGTGATTAGTTTTGAGAACTAATGACTAGTATGATTGCGCAAAGGTATTGCTAATACTTGTGCATCATTTACTTGAAGAAATTTGAAGATTTGTGCAGGTAAAGAAGTTGATATCTGAAGCAGACTTTCTGAAGTAGACACTTCTTCACTCAGAGAAGTGTTGCTTGAAGTTTTGGTAAAGGGGAACATTGTTTGTGTAAAGTTTGGTTTATAACTGACATAGAAGTGTTCTTAAGTCAGTGTAGATCAAACCTTTGGAGATTAAGAGGTCTCCAACAGTGGTATCAGAGCAAAAGGTGAAGTACAAGAGAAGAAAAGATAATCGAAGTTCCGACTGGTGCAGATATTGAAGATCCTTCAAATCAAAGGAGGACAAGGACAAATTATTGAAGATAACTTGCAGAAGTTCATAGTACAAGTTCGAAAGATTCAAGAAGGACAAAGACTATATCAAAGGTACACTTTCTCTTCATAAACCATAGTAATTGCAGATACAGAAAGTCAAGGATGGGAGAAAGCTTGCAGATTGATAAGCTAGATAGGGAGAACTATCCAGCATGGTCCATGAGGATGGAAGCACACCTCATGAGCAAAGATCTTATATCATTTATTACAGGAGATGAAGAAAAACCTGAGTTTGCAGATCCAAGTATTCCTACTAGAGAAGAGCTTGCAATGTTGAAGACTTGGATGAGAAAGGATGCTCAAGCAAGAAGTATCATCTACATGGCTGTAAATGATTATCTTTTACCTCACATCAGAGGTTTGGAAAGTGCTACAGATGTTTGGAATGCCTTGGAAGAGCATTTCCAAAATACAACTAAGTCAAGGAAGTCCTCACTATGGGCTGAGTTCACAACCTTCAAGAAGAAGAGCTCACAATCAATTTCAGATTATGTGGCAAGGATGAAAGATATTGCAGATAGCTTGGGAGCAGTGGATGAAGACATTGAAGAGGAAAAGTTGGTAAGACAAATACTTACAGGTCTAAGAGGTGATGAGAAGTGGAAGCCTTTTATATTGTCCATAGAATTGTCACTTGATCACTTTACTCCTGATCTTAATCAATTGCTAGGAGACATGCTAACCTTTGAGCAGGATCTTAAAGGAGACAATGATAGAAGTACAAGTCAAGCTATGTACTCCAAAGACAAGAAAAAGAATGGCAAGGGAAAGCAATCAAATGATGATGAAGGGAATTCAAATCAAGCTAACTTTACAAAAGGGAAGATGAACTTCAGAGGTAAAGGAAGAGGAGGTAAGAACAAAGATAATGCTAAAGCTTGTTGGATTTGTGGCAGAACAAATCATTTGGCAAATGATTGTTGGTATAACAATCAAAGTGGTGGAAGCAATAATCAGAATTATAATCAAAGAGGTAGAGGAGGCAGAAACCAAAGAGGCAATTTCAGAGGAAGAGGAGGTAGGACATCATATGGTAGAGGAGGTGGAAGAAACTTCCAATCTCAGTCCTACAACAATAATTATTACAATTATGCATCAGATCAGAAAGATGACATGACTCTTATCTTGAATGCAACTAATGAATCAATGGGAGAAGATCAAAGAGTGTTTTATATTGACTCAGGGTGTAGCAACCATCTGAGTGGGAATCTATCCTTGATGACTGATATGGAAGCAAGGGTGAATGGACATACAGTTCAAACAGGTGACAATACCAAACATAAAGTGGAGAGCATTGGATCAGTGAAGACAAAGAGTGGAAGTACACTTCTGAGTAAGGTACTTTATGTTCCTACTATTCCTAAAAATTTGATAAGTGTAGGGCAAATTGTGGAGAAAGGATATGAAGTAAGATTCACAAATGATGGTGTCTATGTACAAGATCCAAATCAGGGATATAGAAACATAATTGCAGGTAAAAAGGAAGGAAGATTGTTCACTCTCAAAGTCAAGGTAATGTGGGACATGCATTATTTACCTATGGAAGTCAAAAGGTATCTGAATTAGACCTATGGCATAAAAGGCTAGGTCATTTCAATGAGAGAGCTATAAAGGAGATGTCAAAGAATCAGGTGGTGCTTGGATTGCCAAACATTGAGGGGCAACATATGGTGTACAAGTGTGAAGCTTGTCAATTAGGTAAAGCACATAAAAGTTCTTATAACAAATCAGGGTACAAGCATTCAAATATGCTTGAATTGGTTCATACAGATGTATGGGGACCCTCAAGGGACTATAGCATAAATGGATCCAGATATTATGTGTTGTTTGTTGATGATGCAACGAGGTGGATTACTTTGTATGTAATCAAGGATAAATCAGAAGTTTTCAAGACATTCAAACATTTTCATGCTTATGCAGAAAGGATCACAGGGCAAAAGCTCAAGAGACTAAGATCAGATGGAGGGGGAGAGTATTTCTCTAAAGAGTTTGATGATTATTTGTGGAATGCAGGTATCAAAAGAGAAGTAACTTGCAGGTACTCCCCTCAACAGAATGGAGTAGCAGAAAGGAGGAATAGGACTCTTGTAGAGTTTGCAAGAGCCATGATGAAGGAAAAGAATTGTCCAAATTACTTGTGGGCAGAAGCCATTAACACTGCAACATACCTTGTGAATAGGTTGCCTTGCAAAGCTTTGGATGGAGGAACCCCTTATGAAGCATGGTGGGGTAAGAAGCCTAGTCTTGATCATTGTAAAGTATTTGGATGTATTGCATATGCTTATGTTCCTTCACAATTAAGACATAAGCTAGAACCAAAAGCAGAGAAGTATGTGTTTATTGGATATGATGATAGACAGATGGGTTACAGGTTGTGGAGTCCATCTACAAAGCAATTTCTTGTTACTAAAGATGTGACATTTGATGAGCAAAATATGTGGTATACAGCATCACCAAATGAGTATACAGGTGTTGAAGAAATACAAAGAAAAGGAAAGGCAAAGGTAAAAGTGTGTGAAGAAATTGTTGATGAAATTGAATCAAGAAGTAGATTGCAGGATCATGTAGAAGAAGGGCCAAGATTTGATCCAGAATCAAATGAGGCTGAAACTTCAAGAAGTGCAGAAATCAGAAGATCTACAAGGGAAAGGAAAGAACCTATAAGGTATAGTTATGATACATCTTTCCTAACAACAAAAGATTATGCCTACATTGTGAAAACAGAAGAAGATCCAACCACTTATGAAGAAGCCAAAGGTAAACAGAATTGGGAGAAGGCAATGCAGGAAGAGTATGATGCTCTACTTGAAAATGAAACTTGGGAACTAGTACCAAGACCAAAGAATCAGAAGGTCATTGGATGTAAATGGGTATATAAAACAAAGAGGTTTGCAGATGGTAAGGTGTCTAGATATAAGGCTAGACTTGTGGTCAAAGGTTATGCCCAAACTTATGGGGTAGATTATGATGAAACCTTTAGTCCTGTTGCTAAGATGTCTACAATTAGGACATTGATTGCTATTGCTGCTTGCAAGGGATGGAAATTATCACAATTGGATGTGAAAAATGCATTTCTAAATGGATACATTGCAGATGAAGTATATATGGAGCAACCAGAAGGCTTCATGGAATCAATTGGATCAGATTATGTGTGTAAGCTCAAGAGAGCTTTATATGGGTTAAAGCAAGCCCCAAGAGCTTGGAATTACAGATTGGTCAAGTTCTTGAATGAATGTGGATTTCAAGCATCAAAGGCAGATAGTAGCTTGCTAGTGAAGGCAAGTGAAAATGGATACATTTACATGTGCATTTATGTTGATGATATTATTGTTGCAGGAACAGATGCTCAAGGAATTAATGAACTCAAGAAGCAAATAGAGAAGGAGTTTAAGATAAGTGACTTGGGAAACTTATCTTATTTTCTAGGAATGCAGATTGTGTATACTCAACATGGAGTATATGTTTCACAAGAGAGATATTTGAAGAATCTCCTAGTCAAGTTTAACATGGAAGATTGCAAGACCTCAACTACACCATTGGAGGTAAATCATAAACTAAGCAGGTATGGAGGTGAAGAGTTCAATGACATGAAGAAATATCAGAGTTTGGTAGGTAGTTTAATCTATGCTACCTTGACAAGGCCAGATCTATCATATGCAGTAGGTGTGTTGTCACAATTCATGCATTGTCCAAAGAAGACTCATTGGATTGTAGCCCAAAGGGTACTCAGATATATCAAAGGAACCCTAAGTGAAGGTTTGTACTATGGTTTCACTTCTGCCACAAGAATCAAAGTGTTTAGTGATGCAGATTGGGCAGGTGACTCAGATAATAGAAGGTCTACTCATGGATATCTCTGTTATGTTGGAGATAAGCTAGTGTCTTGGTGTTCAAGAAAGCAACATACAGTTGCTTTATCATCCACAGAAGCTGAGTATAAGGGAATGGTAGAAGCTGCAAAAGAAGTCATATGGTTGAAGACCTTGATGAAAAGTTTTGAGATTGATCATAGTACTCCAATAATTTTTGGAGACAATATGAGTTCTTTGTATTTGGCAGCTAACCCTGTTTTTCATGCCAGGACTAAGCATATAGAGATTCAGTATCATTTCTTGAGGGAAAAGGTACTTGATAAAGAAATTGAAGTGATGTATACTCCAACAAAAGAACAAGTGGCAGATATGATGACAAAGAGCTTGGATGGACCTAAGCTACAGAGATTCAAGGAGATGGCAGGAGTGAAGAAGAATGAAATAATCACGATTAGTGATTGAGGGGGAGCTGTTGGAGCAAACCAATCACAAATTGGTGATTATACAGATCTTGGAGAATGCTTATGATCAGAATGAAGCAAAGGAAGACACTTGCAAAGTGAAGAAGAATTCAGAATGATGTCTTGTACACATATGTACATATAATTGAAGAATCTTGTAAGCTAAGTATAGTTAAATCCTTAGGATGATAAGGAGTAGAGTCATAGACGCGAGATGAGTCTAAAGTCGTGTATATATAAGATAATTATGACAAGAAATGTATGAAAAAAAAGTAATAGAGTCATTTTGTAGATGACAATTTTGAAGAAGATGTGTAGAGAGTTTTTTCCCAGAAAATAGCGACGGGTTTTTCTCTGAGTGCTCTCTGTCTGATCATGTGGATCAGAAATCCTTTTGTACACATCTAATTGAGAAGCTAATGAAGCTATGTCTAGAGTTTCAGAATCTAATTCCTCTCCTACTGTGAGAATGATCATTAGGAACATTCATATGTAGAATGTGAAAACTGAAGCCTGAAAGTAGCGCACTTTTCCGTCTCAGTATTTTGATCAGATCTGAGTGTATACTGTAAAGTTTTTGATGAATGACCACTTAAAATTTAAGTTAGAAGATAAGGAAGCTATGGCTAAAAGCATTTAGCAAAACGGGTTTCAGATTGGGAGAAATCAAGTTAAGAAGTTGGCTATGTCGAAGGCGCAACTTCTGAGAGTCATTTTCTGACATGTATTTGATCTTAATGATCAAATTAAACTTTTGGTGATTAGTTTTGAGAACTAATGACTAGTATGATTGTGCAAAGGTATTGCTAATACTTGTGCATCATTTACTTGAAGAAATTTGAAGATTTGTGCAGGTAAAGAAGTTGATATCTGAAGCAGACTTTCTGAAGTAGACACTTCTTCACTCAGAGAAGTGTTGCTTGAAGTTTTGGTAAAGGGGAACATTGTTTGTGTAAAGTTTGGTTTATAACTGACATAGAAGTGTTCTTAAGTCAGTGTAGATCAAACCTTTGGAGATTAAGAGGTCTCCAACACCGCCCCCCGCTGCTCTCCTCCCCCCGCCACCCGCCAGCTTACCCCCCCCCCCGCATCCCGCACACCGCTCCTCTGCGTTTCCCCCCTTCACCCTTTACACATGCAGCCCATACACATATGCACACACACCGCACATGCACATGCATCCCGCACACACATGCTACACACACCCTTCACATACACACATGCGCATCCTCACACATACGCACATTCATGCTTTCGCATTCACACACACACACCACACACAGGCATGCACCGGCTCACTCACTCTCGTATACACATACATTCACACACACACATATGCACAATTACATACACATACATTCACACACATCCATGCACACACACATACATTCACACACACACATATGCACAATTACATACACATACATTCACACACATCCATGCACACACACATACATTCACACACACACCACACACAGGCATACACTGGCTCACTCACTCTCATACACACATACACACACTCACTCACACACTCACCCACACACACAGACATGCAACACACACACCCTTACATCCCCACTCACTACACGCATGCACCACCACACATACACACACACACCTGCACTCATCTCCAGGCATACGCGTATGCATGGGGCGAGCGGAGGAGGGAGATATGAAGCGTTTTGGAGGTCTATGGAAGCCGAAGCAAAAGGTTACACTATCACAAGGAAAAGACAAATTGCCTATGGGATGCAATCACCAATAAGGAGGGTCTAACTATGGTACGGACGAACCAGTGAATGCTAGCAAGTGGGTCATCAATTTTCAAAAGGGGGATTCCTAAACACAGCAAGCTTTGTGTACACATCTGGACTGAAAAGCTCTTTTGATGTGAAAAGGTAAAAGTGTATTGCCAGGAGTAAAAGTAAATAATCAGATGTGGCCGCCAACCATTCACGACTACTACCTACTTTTGTGGATCCAATTCAAATCAAGGGAATATTTGACCTACTCCTCTAATTTTGGGCATTCCACCGGCGCGTGATCAATGGACGTGAAGATTCGGCAAGGCTCTTGGGGCCTATAAAATCAAGGGATTTGTGCTCATTTGGGACACACACGTACACTGGGAGTACACTGTACACACACTTTTGGGGACATTTTGAGAATTACATTGACGCGGGTATTCGTGCAGAAGTCTTCTCTTGCTCTTGGTGGTTTCAAGTCTACTGTGGGAGTCACTCTGTGAGTTGATACAGAGCGTGGGCTTCTCAGGGAGGGCTATGAGCACCATAGAGTGAGTGAGTGTCTTGGATTCTTGTATCAGGATAGTGATAACGTCATCTTGAGTTCTAGAGAAATACCCCTCCGCTTGCATTGAGCTGTGTCTTTCTGTGGAAGTGCTAGTATTGAGTTCTAGAGAGCTCTGAGCATTAATTTTCTGAGTATTTCTTTGACAAATCTTGTAATCATTTGATTCGAATCAGGAAGTGTGTGGTCTTCTTGGTCATTTGTTGTTCAATTTACCTCTCTGTACAAACTTTGATCTATGCCTGCTCACAGAAATGTTTAAGGGTATACTTCCCTAAAGAGAACCCCCCTTGAGTAGGCGACGTACTGGATGTGTTTTATCTTCATTCTCTTCTTTAGATAAAAGCAGATACCCCAGTACCTCCTCTACAGTTTGGCACGCCCGGTGGGACATTTGCATTTTTGTGAGAGGTATTGCTCTATTACATTTGCGAAATAGGTACATGACCCATACACGAGCAAATAAGGAGTCTCTTCGTGTTCGGAGGAGCCTTAACAAGTTAGCTACAGTCACGACTAGTGAATCTACCTCCCCTCTGCCCTCCCTAAATTTGTCTATTGATTTGGGTGCGACACCATTGTCAAAAGAAGGGTACAGGAGAACTCTAGACTTCTCTTCAGATACGTCAGAAGAGACACCGGTCCAAATGGAGGATCTTTCTCATCTACTCTCCAGGCTCAACATCAAGTTCCCTACCTTCAAGGGACAAGCTTATGAGGATGCTGATGATCATGTGAGGAGATTTATCTCTTTATGCCGTGGACGTGGTCTGCAGAATAGAGAAGATGCAATGTTGGCACTTTTTCCATCCACATTGGAGGGTCTTGCAGATAAATGGTTTAGCCAATATGCAGATGGCCATTTTACTACTTGGGAGGCTCTGAAGGCGGCGTTCTCACAGACATTCCGACCAAGTGATTCCTCAGAGAGAGCTCTAGATCAGCTAGAGAATTTGAAGCTAAGGCCAGGTGAATCTTTTCATGAACTTCACACTAGAACAAAATCACTTGTTGCACGTCTACCACATGCTCCAGGTGATTTTTGGTCAAAAAATGGATTGAGAAGGCTCTGCCTAAGTCATCTCAACAGAAGCTTCGGGAATCCCTCAGACTGGATGCAACACTTGATGATTTTGTTGCAACTGCATCACACATTGAGGAGGCTAGAATACATTTTGAAGTGGAATCTCAACCAAATTATGCATCTGATTTGGATCCGATCGGGCAACTCAGAAAGGAGTTGGAAGCCTTGAGGATGCAGCAAAGTCGCCAAGAAGAGAAGGTCATGCCACCACCCTCAACCCACAATATGGATGAAGTAGCTCAACTTAGGCGTGAGCTTGAAGACTTGCGAACTACCCAGGACATACGAAGATAGGTTTGGTGTACAATATGTAGTAATAATGGACATTCCAATATAAATTGTCCTAACAGAGTCAGTTGTCAATTCTGTGGCAAAGAGGGTCATGAAGCAAGAGACTGCTACTACCTTAAGGGGACACAACAACGAGGTAACCATCAAGGTGTAGATTCATATTATGCTAGCACTTCTAATGCACCGAATAGAGAAGAGACCCGCCCAACTCGGCCTAGATACAATAGGCCCCTAATATGTTACCACTGTGGTGAGTATGGCCATATGCAGAATAGGTGTTCTCTTCCAGAGGATGCACCCCCTTGTCAACACTGTCCAGATGCTAAGGATCACTACACCAGAGATTGCCCAAGAGGTCGTCCGGCTCCAATTCACATGATTGCAGTCTCCCCACCAGTAGAAGGTATGACCGCTCAATCTTATGTTGTTTCATCTTCGTCCATGCCAATGATGACCAGAGCCAGGCAAGCGGCAATAGCCCAAAAGGAGGAACAACAAGGACTCAAAGATAGAGAGGCAGACAAGAAGGTGGGATGGAAGGACCAAGAAGAAATGGAAGAGGCATATGAGAGGGTGACTACGTTGCTAAAAGATCAACCAACACGTACCCCTGAAGACAAGCAAGAAGTGAACATGGAGGAAATTTTGAAAGGTATTCATCATAAGATTAGCTTGTATCAACTCATAAAGATAGATCCTAAAGTAAGAAGTGATCTGCTGAAGATTATACATTCTGCATGCTTGTGCCCACCTCCTAGCATAGATGGTTTTATGGTGGACTTTCCTCCTGCACCCTTGGCTGATTATCAGAGCTCAAGATTATCCGTTGTCATCAAGGATGAAGCTCTTGCAGGTGTTATTATAGATGGAGGTTCCGGCATCAATTTGATGCCTGATTTCACTATGAGGAAACTAAGGCTGAATCCCACAAAGGCAGCACCCTTCACAGTCACCTTAGTAGATCAACGTCGGGTTGCACCACTGGGCATTGTCGAAAAGGTACTTATGATAGTGCAGGGTTGCCATTTTGTTTTAGACTTTGTTGTTATTGCCCTGCCACAGGAGACCTCCTACCCTCTACTCTTGGGAAGACCTTGGTTAAGGCAAGCAAAGGCTCTACAGGATTGGGGAAAGAACAAGTTATGGATTTCCACATGTACTAACAATCAATTACAGATACATTTGGAAGAAGGATCAGACATCAACAAGGCTACTGGATATACAATGGAAACTCAAGTAATGCCTTCAGAAGATGATGCCCTATTAAATTGGATGATGGGAAGTGCAGAATGCTGCACAGTGGAGATATGTGAGGTAAATGAGGATGTTGCAGAAGCGACACAAGGAGGTCGGGAAGAGGAAACAACGGATGTTTTTCACTTAAACAATAAGCAAGGAAGTCGAGCTTATCTTTTGCAGGCACCTCCTGAAGAACAGAAACCTCTAATTGAGTCCGATAATCAAAATTCAACACTCAGCATGGCATGTAAAGAGAAGGCAGGTAAACAAGAGGAATTGGATGATTTTATGCTTACAGGACCAGAAAGTGACAAAGTTGTGCCTGCACCTGAGGAAGATAATTGTGACTTTCAAGAACTCCCATTCTCAAATATACCTTTAGGATGGATCAAGAAACGGATTGTGGATCATAAATTGAACTCTGCTCCTGCATACAGTGGAGATGAACTTGCAAGTGAGTCCAATTCTGAAAAGCTTGTTCAAGAAGTAAATCTTGGAGATGAAGAGAATCCTCAGATAGTTCACTTGGCTGCTTGGTTATGGCACTATCCGTCTTTACTGCAGAAGGTAACTTCCCTACTTTTTACTTATAAAAGTGTCTTTGCATGGTCCTATAAAGACTTAACAGGGATACCTGAGGAGCTTGGATTACACCGGATACCCTTAGTGGAAGGGGCTTCACCTGCAAGAAGTAGGCCTTACCGACTCAATTCAAAGTATGCAGAGGCAGTAAAGCTAGAAATCACAAAATTGGAAGAGGCAGGTATTATTGTTCCTGTAGAACACTCACGGTGGCTTTCTTCCATGGTCATCGTACCGAAGAAAAATGGCAAAATAAGGGTATGTGTTGATTTTCGTGCTTTGAATAAGGTAACTATTCAAGATGGCTTTCCTCAGCCATTCACAGAGCAGGTGCTGGAAGAAGTAGCTGGACACTCTCTATACAGTTTTCTTGATGGGTTCAGTGGCTACAATCAGATAGCCATTCATCCTGAAGATAGAGACAAGACGGCTTTTGTTACTCCATGGGGCACATATGTTTATACCCGTATGGCTTTTGGCTTAAAAAATGCGCCAGCATCCTTTAATAGAACAATGTATCTCATACTAGGGAAATGGCTAACCTCATTTTTGCGCATTTTCATGGATGATTTCTCAGTATTTTCAGGAACAGATAGGAGAGCAATAGTTCAAGATTTCAATAATCACCTGGAAAATCTAAAGGAAATCTTTGAACAGTGTCTCAAAATAGGTCTAAAGTTAAATCCCGCCAAATGTCATTTTTTGGTCACTAATGGTACTCTCCTTGGCCACATAGTCTCAGTAGAAGGGATAACGGTTGATCCGGCAAAGATCACTGCCATTCTCTCCATGCCGGTTCCTCGAACTCCAAAGGAGGTACAAAGTTTTTTAGGCCATCCAGGATATCATAGACGATTTATCAGAATGTATTCAGAAATAGCCAAGCCTTTATCCAGGCTTACAAGTAAGAATGTCCCTTTCTCATGGACTCCTGAAGCTGAGAAAGCATTTTGCGAATTGAAATTGAGGCTATGTACTGCTCCTCTTTTAACTGTTCCTAATTGGTCATTAGAGTTCCATGTACATACAGATGCCAGTCTTCATGCAGTTGGAGTAGTCTTGGCTCAACCATCATCACAGAAGATAGACCAACCTATCGTTTATGCTAGCAGATTGCTTACCAAAGCAGAAAGGAACTACAACACTACTGAAAGGGAAGGTTTGGCTATCGTGTTCGCTCTTCAAAAATTCCGGCATTACCTCTTAGGTGTGCATTTTATTGTCATAACTGATCATCAACCTTTGAAGTACCTGATTAACAAGCCTAGAGTAGCTGGAAGGGTTTGGCGATGGTTATTGTTATTTCAAGAATTTGATTTTGATATTCACATTAAGCCAGGGAAAGAGCATTATATGGCGGATCAGGTATCAAGAACTGCTCTCAGTGAACAAGCAACAGGTATTGATGATGAATTGGTAGATAGTACTCTTTTTCTAGTTACAATGGAGACTCGTTGGTATAATGAAATTCTTGAGTTCCTCTCCATTGGAGAATTCCCCAAACATCTAACAGCACTAGAAAAGAGGAAATTACTCTTTAAGTCCAAATCTTATTCACTCATAGATGGAAATTTATATAAATATTGTCATGACCGTATCTTGAGAAAGTGTGTTTTTCCAGAAGAAGTAAATTTTTTGCTTGAAGCAGCACACAACGAAGGGCACATGAAGGGAGAAGATTTGGCTCACAAGATTATCCACCAAGGATTATGGTGGCCTCAGATATACAAAGATGCAATCAGATTTGCCAAGGAGTGCGATATCTGTCAGAGATGTGCTCCTAAGCCAACCAAGATGAGTTTCCAGCCATTAGTCATCTCCACAGGATGGCAACCTTTTGAACGATGGGGTCTTGACTTTATTGGTCCAATCAGTCCAATGGGTCAACCTGGGAGAAAGAGATATATTCTTATGGCCACGTGTTATGCAACTAAGTGGGTAGAGGCTAAAGCCACTACAGATTGCACGGCCTTGACAGTGGCTAAATTTTTGTTTAAACGTATTTTTTCCAGATTCAGTTGTCCACTAGAAGTTACTAGTGACAGGGGCACTCACTTTGTGAATCAGTTGCTCCAATTGATCTTTGACAGGTATAAAATCTTTCACAGGAAGTCATGTGCTTACTATCCCAGGGCAAATGGCCAAGCAGAAAGTTCTAACAAAATTTTGATTGGGCTCTTACGCAAATTAGCCTTTGATCATCAGAGTTCTTGGCCACAAGCACTAATCGGGGCAATGTGGGCTTTTCGAACTACCAGAAGGGGAACTACTGGCGAAAGTCCATTCCGCCTAGTCTATGGTAAAGAAGCATTGGCACCTTTCGAATTTATCATCAGGAAGGAAATTGAAGCCAAAACCATGGGTATTGAACCTCCAATCAGAAGACTTGTGGCATTGGAAGAATATAGGGAAGCAGCAATGAAGAAACTACAGATAAAGCAAGAGGAACGCAAACGGCTGCATGACAGGTATTTAAGGACCAATGAGGTACAGGAGGGATCTTTGGTCCTGGTGCATCATATCCCGTCGCCATTCACCAAATTGGCACCTAAATGGATAGGGCCTTATAAGGTAATAAAGGTACTGCCACACCGTGCAGTACAACTGGAGGATCTGCAAGGCAACGGGTTGCCCTTAGTCAACATCTCCAGGGTGAAAAGTTATTTGAATTGATGCAAGCAAATGGAATTTACTCCCTGTAAATACCATTGTTCTTTCATTTCCTGCAGTTCATTTTGAAGGAATAAGCAAATAAAGATATTGCACCGGGACGGTGCAAAATCTTGATGTGGGGGTCTGTAGATCCCTCTCTTTCTCTCTCTCAGACTTGTTTGAGCTTTGCTACCGACAGTGTGTTCAGTTTATGGTTTCAGAATGACGAGATCCATCGCTACTGCTGTAGTTCGATCCACCAGGATATTCACACAAGGGATTACTAGTCGTTCACAAGGATATCCACTCATCTTTTCGCTGAAAGGAGCTTTTTGCATTCCAGGATATGGGCTTCTGCATCTAGTTCTCGTATGCGAATCCGAGAAATTAGAAGGGAACCAATTTCATAGGCCGAGAGGCAAGCAGAGATGGAGGAAGAGGCACGTCGAGTGGATTTGGATCCTGCAAAATGTCGTAAGAAAGGTAACTCTGGGACTGTACAAGGTATCATCAAGGATGTTATCCCTGATGGATATTGGGTGACTTTACCAAATGTCAAAGATGGCTACCTTCCTGCTATGGAATTAGGAATCGCAAGTGGTGTTGTCCTGCTTGGAAGACCCATGAAGGTTGGTCAGGAAATATGTTCGGGATCAATCGGTGGAAGTGGTCCCTTTTCCCTTTCTCTCTCTCTCTCTCTCTCTCTCTCTCTCTCTCTCTCTCTCTCTCTCTCTCTCTCTCTCTCTCTCTCTCTCTCTCTCTCTCTCTCTCTCTCTCTCTCTCTCTCTCTCTCTCTCTCTCTCTCTCTCTCTCTCTCTCTCTCTCTCTCTCTCTCTCTCTCTCTCTCTCTCTCCGCACTCCGCACCCCTCCTCACTCCGCACTCCGCACCCCTCCTCACTCCGCACTCCGCACCCCTCCTCACTCCGCCCTCCGCACCCCTCAACCTATGCCCTCCACCCTCTCTCTCTTTCTCCCTCTCTCTCTCTCTCTCTCTCTCTCTCTCTCTCTCTCTCCCTCTCTCTCTCTCTCTCTCTCTCTCTCTCTCTCTCTCTCTCTCTCTCTCTCTCTCTCTCTCTCTCCTCCCGCGTCCCTTCTCTCCCTCTCTCTCTCCCTCTCTCTCCCTCTTTCTCTCTCTCTCTCTCTCTCTCTCTCTCTCTCTCTCTCTCTCTCTCTCTCTCTCTCTCTCTCTCTCTCTCTCTCTCTCTCTCTCTCTCTCTCTCTCTCTCTCTCTCTCTCTCTCTCTCTCTACCCCCCGCCACCCGCAGCTATGTCCCCCCGCCACCCGCACAATGCCCCCCGCCACCCGCAGCTATGCCTCCCCCGCCCCCGCAGCTATCCTCCCCCGCACCCGCAGCTATGCCCCCCGCCGCCCGCAGCTATGCCTCCCCCGCCCCCGCAGCTATCCTCCCCCGCACCCGCAGCTATGCCCCCCGCCGCCCGCAGCTATGCCTCCCCCGCCCCCGCAGCTATCCTCCCCGGCACCCGCAGCTATGCCCCCCGCCGCCAGCAGCTATGCCTCCCCCGCCCCCGCAGCTATCCTCCCCCGCACCCGCAGCTATGTCCCCCCGCCACCCGCAGCTTACCCCCCCGCATCCCGCACCCCGCCCCCCGCTGCTCCCCTCCCCCCGCCACCCGCCAGCTTACCCCCCCCCCCCCCCCGCATCCCGCACCCCGCCCCCCGCTGCTCTCCTCCCCCCGCCACCCGCCAGCTTACCCCCCCCGCATCCCGCACCCCGCTCCTCTGCATTTCCCCCCTTCACCCTTTACACATGCAGCCCATAGACATATGCACACACACCGCACATGCACATGCATCCCGCACACACATGCTACACACACCCTTCACATACACACATGCGCATCCTCACACATACGCACATTCATGCTTTCGCATTCACACACACACCACACACGGGCATGCACCGGCTCACTCACTCTCGTATACACATACATTCACACACACACATATGCACAATTACATACACATACATTCACACACATCCATGCACACACGCATACATTCACACACACACATATGCACAATTACATACACATACATTCACACACATCCATGCACACACACATACATTCACACACACACCACACACAGGCATACACCGGCTCACTCACTCTCATACACACATACACACACTCACTCACACACTCACCGACACACACAGACATGCAACACACACACCCTTACATCCCCACTCACTACACGCATGCACCACCACACATACACACACACACACCTGCACTCATCTCCAGGCATACGCGTATGCATGGGGCGAGCGGAGGAGGGAGATATGAAGCGTTTTGGAGGTCTATGGAAGCCGAAGCAAAAGGTTACACTATCACAAGGAAAAGACAAATTGCCTATGGGATGCAATCACCAATAAGGAGGGTCTAACTATGGTACGGACGAACCAGTGAATGCTAGCAAGTCGGTCATCAATTTTCAAAAGCGGGATTCCTAAACACAGCAAGCTTTGTGTACACATCTGGACTGAAAAGCTCTTTTGATGTGAAAAGGTAAAAGTGTATTGCCAGGAGTAAAAGTAAATAATCAGATGTGGCCGCCAACCATTCACGACTACTACCTACTTTTGTGGATCCAATTCAAATCAAGGGAATATTTGACCTACTCCTCTAATTTTGGGCATTCCACCGGCGCGTGATCAATGGACGTGAAGATTCGGCAAGGCTCTTGGGGCCTATAAAATCAAGGGATTTGTGCTCATTTGGGACACACACGTACACTGGGAGTACACTGTACACACACTTTTGGGGACATTTTGAGAATTACATTGACGCGGGTATTCGTGCAGAAGTCTTCTCTTGCTCTTGGTGGTTTCAAGTCTACTGTGGGAGTCACTCTGTGAGTTGATACAGAGCGTGGGCTTCTCAGGGAGGGCTATGAGCACCATAGAGTGAGTGAGTGTCTTGGATTCTTGTATCAGGATAGTGATAACGTCATCTTGAGTTCTAGAGAAATACCCCTCCGCTTGTATTGAGCTGTGTCTTTCTGTGGAAGTGCTAGTATTGAGTACTAGAGAGCTCTGAGCATTAATTTTCTGAGTATTTCTTTGACAAATCTTGTAATCATTTGATTCGAATCAGGAAGTGTGTGGTCTTCTTGGTCATTTGTTGTTCAATTTACCTCTCTGTACAAACTTTGATCTATGCCTGCTCACAGAAATGTTTAAGGGTATACTTCCCTAAAGAGAACCCCCCTTGAGTAGGTGACGTACTGGATGTGTTTTATCTTCATTCTCTTCTTTAGATAAAAGCAGATACCCCAGTACCTCCTCTACACTATGGAACAAAAGGGGTATAAATGCTATAATCCCATCACCAAGGAGTTGAAGGTAAGTAGGGATGTTGTCTTTGATGAGTTGAAGCCTTGGTATGCATGCACAAGTCCATTGCAGGTTGAAGACATAGGTGAGACAAATTTGAAGAATGATGATAGAGTTCAAGAAAGCATGGATTTAAGTGGTCCAAGCAACTCATGCAACACAAGGGTACCCTCACCATGGAGTGGAAAGCTTAGGGAAAGAGAGACCAGCTCTGAAGAAAGCAAAGTCAAAGGCAATGAGAAGATTTTAGTTGAAGACGGAAGCTATGTGGACGAGAGCATGTTCGAAGATGAAGAGATAGAAGAAATTCAAACTCCAG
>MU260542.1:32500-70000 GCA_020310875.1 Ceratopteris richardii
GTGGAATTGTTGCCTTTTCGATAATGTCAGAAGTGTTGTCCATGGGAACATCCGAGGTTGAGCTGAAAATACTAAGGCATTCGTCGAGGCGTAGACCGAATGCCTTCTCAATATCATGCAGGAACAAAAATTCCTCTCCATCAACAAGTACAACTGAAAACATTTCCATCTCTACCTCTGGTAGAGTGGGTTCCACGGGGTCTAAGTTGGAGGGTGGACTCTTCTGTGTACTGGCTTCCTTTAATTTGTCCACTACTCCTTGAGGAAATTCTCTGGAAATTTTTTGACTCTCTTCTAATAAGTTGAGAGCTTCTGTCTGGGGTTCCTTCTTGTCATCTACAAAACCCCCAGTAACAAGATGGGGTAGGTCCATGGGTGAAGGTTCGGGCTCCTCATTGACAAAATAGATTGTTGTTGCTATGTAGGAAAGATATTTTCTTCCCATTTTCCTTTTCTTATTTAATTGTTTAATTAAGGGCACTGTGTCATCTAACAGGTGCCCTGAAGCCTCAGCAATCGCCATGAAACGCTTTAAGCGCTTCGCAAATGCCTCATCTCCTTTATGAATGTAAAAAAGCAGGTCACAGGGGACCCATTTACACTCATATGCTGGAATATCTATGGCATATCTTAAAATATAGAGTTCCATAAAATCTGTGATCTCATCGATCACATCGGAATTCATGGCTATTGTCCCTTCAAGATTAGGGACTCTACAGACTAGGTCATACAAATCCGTACGACCATTGTAGTCTGTAGTTTCCAAAAACTCCATGAATAAATCTCGAGGAGATTTCATGGGAGTGGAAGTGCTAGCAGCCATTGCTTGCGCGCGAGATTTCTAGAGGCTTGCAGTCTGTGCTTTCTAGCTCTTTGAGAGTGCAAATGTGAGAAATGAGCACATAGAGCCATTTTTATAGCAGTTTCAAGTTTTTAAATTGACTGGGCCCACTTTTAAAAGTATAGAATAAAGAAGTGCAATTTCAAAAAATGAGTTTCGGATGACAAAATAATGCACAGAAAAAAACATGGGCAACCACATTTCAAAGTAGTGAACAGAATTTTTGACATTCCAAAAGTTTTGAAATTATCATTGCAGAGAATAAGGTATATACAATATCTAACATGAATCAATTGTCCTAGTTTTTACAAGGTTCTTGAAAGTGCAAAAACCATGAGATACAATGACTAGGGCCCAAGAAGTGACATTATCAGGTTGCAAAAGAACTATGACAATGAGAGCTCTGTTCCATCTTTGCTCCAATCTACAGGGACTTTCATTTTGTATTCCATTCTTCTGCCCACTTGTAATCAATTTGCAACAAATTGAAGTCATTAAAGTAAAATAAACAATAACAAAAAGATTACTTTAACAAAAACATGAAACATTTCTCACCTTATGTCCTTGAATTTTGAAGATGGATTGAGTTGGTCCTTCAAACCCCATAATCATCAAGTGTTCTCTCAGATTAGCCAAGGTCCAATGATTATTCACTAAAATAGTTTCTGTTTCATTGTTGGGCAACCTAAGCTTTATTTCAAATGAATGCAAAGATCCCTCTGAACTTTGAAATGGTATCCATTTGCCAAGTTTGCACATCCAACGATCATAGTAGAATTTGATGTATAATGAAGTACGTTGTTTCAAATATCGAAATGCTATACCTGTTCCACCTAATTTACAGAGATATTTATCACCTTTTGCAATTCCTTCCATCAAGCCCCAATTTTCACCAAGAAGACTTTCGACTTGCTCATATGTGATATCTTTACACATGAACATGGTGGAAGTCTCTTGGAATGAGAATCCTTGGAATAAATATACAAAACAATGAATGGGAAAAGACCAGTGCAAACCTATAGACCTAGACACTTTTGTGAATTTCAAAGAGTTATGTATATCCATTACCATCTTTTGCTTCAAAGATGATA
Source organism: Ceratopteris richardii (assembly GCA_020310875.1). Lineage (NCBI taxonomy): Eukaryota > Viridiplantae > Streptophyta > Polypodiopsida > Polypodiales > Pteridaceae > Ceratopteris > Ceratopteris richardii. Next base: position 34,433 of record MU260542.1, read on the forward strand.
CGGACCATATATCAGGTTTTGGCCACTCCAAGCTAAGAAGAGAATGTACTTCAATTCTCTCTAACCTTCCAAAACCATTCATTGTAGAGGGTACAACATATCTATGTGTGTAAAAGAAAAATCTATCATGGTAAAGTTGAGCAGGAGATATATTTGGAAAGACTAGTGCACCAACATCTGCATGCAATGCCTGGAAAGTACCTGTAAGACTATGAAGTGGTTGCTCTTCCACCAAAGTAGAAGGAAATAATCTGAAACAAACAAAAACATATCTAAATAGTTCAGAAATATATCTGACACAAGAAAACATAAAATATTGTAGAGTAATACTTACAGTTCACAGGATATCTCATACTACTAGAGTTTTCAAGTTTCATAGTTGCCATTGTAAAAACATGTTGTACAATAGCAACCATCCCATTGTCTCTATGCTTCTTGAAGCCAAGTAACTTTCCCTTCCAATGAAGATCTAAGTTTCCACGATCTCTAACTCGATGAGGCCCAACTCTAGAGGGTTGCATGTACACCCATGCACCTTTGGAGTACTCATGTGATAGCCACTGCCCATCTGTGGCTTTGATATTGTGACATCTTAATGTGAGGATTTCATCTTTTGGTCGCATAGAAGCTTTAGATGTTGCCATCGAAGCTAAAGGTCTTCAAGCTACAACAGTAATTCGAGATAGGAGATGCAGGTAGGTTGGAGTGTAGAAACAGGAGCTTCAATGGTGTGCTACAGAGTGAAAGTAGTGGGAAAAGATGACTTTTTGGGACCTGGGTATGAAAATGTGAGGTTTAGGAGGGAAATAACTCTTTTTTGAGTATTTTTGAAAAAACTCATTTTTTTCAGCTCAAAACATGCACGGATTTTGAATTTGGGGTCAAAAAGAGTACTTTTGACCCTAAAAAGTAATGGGGGGTCCATTTTCAGGTGTTATGATGAGTTTTTTAACTTTTCAGAAATTTTGAATTTTTGGGCCCAACTGAGTTACGAGATTCATTCTCTCTCTAGAGGCAGCTCATTAAATAAGGGAGAAATATGTCCCCTCTCCACCCTTCAGCTTAGTATTTTATAGGGCATAGACTGTGGCCACCACCCTCTTCTGATTGGTCCATCACTAATCACTCCTTAATCTAAAAGGCCCATTCAGGGTTCATTTTTTCCCCTAATGGATAGATCGATGGATAGATGGATAGATAGATAGATAGATAGATAGATAGATAGATAGATAGATAGATAGATAGATAGATAGATAGATAGATAGATAGATAGATAGATAGATAGATAGATAGATAGATACGAAGGTAGATAGATAGATAGATAGATTGATAGATAGATAGATAGATAGATAGATAGATAGATAGATAGATAGATAGGAAGGTAGATAGATAGATAGATAGATAGATAGATAGATAGATAGAAATTTACATAGATAGATAAATAGATAGATAGACAGATAGATAGATAGATAGATAGATAGATATATAGATATATAGATAGATAGATAGATAGATAATTAGATAGATAGATAAATAGATAATTAGATGGATAGATAGATAGATAAATAGATAGATAGACAGATAGTTTGATAGATAGATAGATAGATAGATAGATAGATAGATAGATAGATAGATAGATAGATAGATAGATAGATAGATAGATAAGTAGATAGATAGATAGATAGATAGATAGATAGATAGTGTAGAACCTCTTCATTTTTTCTTTTTTTCTCTCTTTGTGGCATGTGAGCAGTGGGCCCCAAGCACACAGGTCAAAACCCACTGGCACTCTGAGCATAAAGTCCGAAGAGGATAGAAGAAAGAGATTGAAAGGAGAGCTCTCAGATGCCTTGGGCTGCAGTTCAAGGAGCGTCTGTTCCATTTTCTTGGACATATTTGTGTCTGGGCAGTAGATGCTTTCAGCATTCCGGGCAGATTGTTGCTTTCATTTCAGTTGATTTGTTTTTCTCTCTCTCTCTCCCCTCTCCTCCACTATCCCCCTACTCCCTCTAGTGCCTCCATCCCCCTCTTCCGCCATCCCCCTCCACAACCCCCTCCAACCCCCTCAAGCCCCCTCCTCCCCTCTCCTACACCATCCCCCTCCACAACCCCCTCCAACCCCCTCAAGCCCCCTCCTCCCCTCTCCTCCACCATCCCCCTCCACAACCCCCTCAAGCCCCCTCCTCCCCTCTCCTCCACCATCCCTCTACTCCCTCTAGCGCCTCCATCCCCCTCTTCCGCCATCCCCCTCCACAACCCCCTCCAACCCCCTCAAGCCCTCTCCTCCACCATCCCCCTCCACAACCCCCTCCAACCCCCTCAAGCCCCCTCCTCCCCTCTCCTCCACCATCCCTCTACTCCCTCTAGCGCCTCCATCCCCCTCTTCCGCCATCCCCCTCCACAACCCCCTCCAACCCCCTCAAGCCCTCTCCTCCACCATCCCCCTCCACAACCCCCTCCAACCCCCTCAAGCCCCCTCCTCCCCTCTCCTCCACCATCCCCCTACTCCCTCTAGCGCCTCCATCCCCCTCTTCCGCCCTTTCCCCCCCACAACCCCCTCAAGCCCCCTCCTCCACTCTCCTACACCATCCCCCTCCACAACCCCCTCCAACCCCCTCAAGCCCCCTCCTCCCCTCTCCTCCACCATCCCCCTACTCCCTCTAGCGCCTCCATCCCCCTCTTCCGCCATCCCCCTCCACAACCCCCTCCAACCCCCTCAAGCCCTCTCCTCCACCATCCCCCTCCACAACCCCCTCCAACCCCCCCAAGCCCCCTCCTCCCCTCTCCTCCACCATCCCTCTACTCCATCTAGCGCCTCCATCCCCCTCTTCCGCCATCCCCCTCCACAACCCCCTCCAACCCCCTCAAGCCCTCTCCTCCACCATCCCCCTCCACAACCCCCTCCAACCCCCTCAAGCCCCCTCCTCCCCTCTCCTCCACCATCCCCCTACTCCCTCTAGCGCCTCCATCCCCCTCTTCCGCCATCCCCCTCCACAACCCCCTCCAACCCCCTCAAGCCCTCACCTTTACTTTAGATCATTGACCATGTTTCAGTATCATCTAAAAAATGTCAAAATACACAATCAAATCCATATGTAAAAAAATGTAAGAATACAAAATCAAATCAAAGCAAATCATTCTTTGGAAATTTTCACATGGTGGATTTGTTATCCATAACTCTTACCATTTTCAAGACCCTCAAAGGAGTATATGCTAAGATTGGAAGTAAAAAGTGATATGTTCATCCATGTTTAAAACATTAAATGGAAACACTAGTCTTATATTAATTGGTGAAAATACAATTGTCAATTTCATAAAATGCAATTTTTTTTTCTTTGTAAAGATTGATTTTCTTTCACAACCTTTGAGCATGCATAGTTTAATGGGATAATGTTGAATGAAGAAGACATGAAGAATTTTTTTTTATATCAAGTTTTAAATAGCCTGGAAAAAAAGAGGTACAAATCTCTAAATTTCGTAAAACATAGGAAGATACTTCATCGAGATATCATTCAGGTATGTACAAAGTAATAGTTGTTGACGACATGATTGCTCCTACTTCATCCACATTTGTATCTGTTGGAAGATAAACACTCCTATGTGCACAACAAAAGCAAATGAACCCTCCCAGGATCTTGAAATTTTTCAGACATAAGCTCTGTGTTTTCTAAGTTTCTCTGAGTATATGCAGGGACTGAAAATGAAACTTTGCAGGCATAAACTAGACTTTACGAGCTTTCAAATGAGAGTAAAACCACTCCATTTGAATACTGGATGATGCCTCAACCAGCTGCAACAAAACAGACAACTTGATCTCTTCATAGAGTATGAGCTAACTAGACAGACACTATTCTGGACATTTCTCTGCACATGTGCAGGCACTGAACCTAAGACTTATACCACACAAAGTAGAACTTATAAGCCTTCCAACAAGACAAAACTCATTGCAAATGGATTCCGGGTGAAGGAGAAACAACAACTACAATACCGAGGGGTCTGCCAAAAACATCTAGATAGTAAAAGTGAAATTTCTACAAAATATGCACAGAATAGCTAGTAGAGGGTGTGCTTAAGCAAGGGGGCAGCTTGGGCACGTATTTCCATGACTCTTAAGTCATAATGCAACTCATTAGAGGTTTTAAAGACCACATACTAACCTCTTTAACCAATCAAAAGCATATACATGTCAAAAGTGAGGTCCAATCACATCAAGAGGTGAGCTAAATCTTCTCTAATCAACTTCTTTCCATTATGGGCATAATTGGATGCCTCCAGCTCGTTGAAAGCAGCCTTCTTTGATTGTGGATGATGTGGAAGGTTCAATTTGGGGCACGCTCCCACACTCTTGAGCTTGAAAAGCTTTCAAGACTCCCACTCAAGCTCAAGTCTATTCCTTTCGTTGCTTCAGCCTATGTCTCTTATGTTGATAGCTTCCTTCAATCCTCCAAGCTTTGTACCTTCAAGAAACTTTGTCATCATGTCTGCAACCTGGATTTTAGTGTTCACATACCTTATATCTAGCTCTTTTGCCATCACCTTTTCTCTAACGAAGTGGTAATGAACCTCTATGTGCTTGCTCCTTGCATGAAACATGGGATTGTTAGCTAGATAGAGGCTTGAAATGTTGTCTCCATAAAGAGGAAACTCCTCCACTTCTACTTCCAAGTCCTTAAGTAGCGTCTTGAGCCATAATAGCTCACATGTAGCCGATGCTAAACCTCTGTACTCAGCCTCTATGGATGAAAGAGCAACAGTGGGTTGCTTCTTAGAGCTCCAAGAGATCACTTTTGTACCTATCATGAAAACATAACCCGATGTACTCCTTCGATCATCCTTGCTACCTGCCCAATCAACATCACTATATCCTTTGACACTTAGATCAGCATCATATGAGTAAATTAGACCTTGGTTGATGGTGTGCTTGATGTAATGAAGCACCTTTCTTGCTGCCATAAGATGATCATGAGTAGGTGCATGCAAAAATTGAGAGAGAACACCTACTACATATGCAAGATCAGGTCTAGTGAATGTAGCATAAATTAATGAACTAGTTATGCTTCTATATAGTGTAATATCTTGTATAGCCTCTCCTTGACCTGCAACCAACCTTGTATTGGGCTCCATGGGCTGAGAAAGTGCCTTACAACCACTCATACCAAACCTGTATAGCACATCCAACAAGTATTTTCTTTGAATCAAGAAGATGCCATTGTGTGCATAGATTACCTCTATTCCCAAGAAGTATTTTGGTGTTCCAAGATTAGATATCTTGAACTCCTTTCCTAGCTTTGATTTGATATCTTTAATACCTACAATATCACTTCCTGTGATGATCAAATCATCCACATAGATGCATATGTATACCGTCTTGTCTCCTTGCTTCTTCATGTAAAGTGATGGATCTGCAACACTTTCTTTGTATCCACAACTTGATAAATAATCCACTAACCTCTGATTCCAGGCCCTTGGGGCTTGCTTTAGTCCATATAATGCTTTCCTTAGCTTTAAAACATGATTTGGGTACCTCATACTAGCAAATCCTTGAGGTTGGCTCATGTAGACTACTTCTTCAAGCTCTCCATTGAGGAAGGCATTCTTCACATCCAATTGATATAAGCTCCAATTGCTTGATGTAGCCACTGCAATCAAAGTCCTAATTGTTGGCATCTTGGCTACGGGGCTGAAAGTTTCATCATTATCTATCCCGTAGCTTTGGGAGAAGCCTTTCGCCACCAACCTTGCTTTGTACCTAGCAATGGAACCATCTGAATTTCTTTTAATTGTGTAAACCTACTTATTACCTATCACCTTCATGCCTTCTTGAGCTGGTACCAGGCTCCAAGTATGGTTCTCATCAAGTTCTTTGAGCTCTTCCTTCATTGCCTCTTGCCATTCCTTGCAATCCTTAGCTTCTTCATAACTAGTTGGTTCTTTGTCCTTGATTACCTGAGTCATGTATGCATAATGCTTTGCAATGAAATTATCATGTGTTAACCTTTGTACTGGATATCTTACTCTTGAAGACCTTCTTTCACGTCTTTTAGGTGTGGTTGCCATCGTCTTTCTTTGTTTTGCCACTCCTGGAGTTTGAATTTCTTCTATCTCTTCATCTTCCAACATGCTCTCGTCCACATAGCTTCCTTCTTCAACTAAAATCTTCTCATTGCCTTTGACTTTGCTTTCTTCAGAGCTGGTCTCTCTTTCCCTAAGCTTTCCACTCCATGGTGAGGGTACCCTTGTGTTGCATGAGTTGCTTGGACCACTTAAATCCATGCTTTCTTGAACTCTATCATCATTCTTCAAATCTGTCTCACCTATGTCTTCAATCTGCAATGGACTTGTGCATGCATACCAAGGCTTCAACTCATCAAAGACAACATCCCTACTTACCTTCAACTCCTTGGTGATGGGATTATAGCATTTATACCCCTTTTGTTCCATAGTGTAGAGGAGGTACTGGGGTATCTGCTTTTATCTAAAGAAGAGAATGAAGATAAAACACATCCAGTACGTCACCTACTCAAGGGGGGTTCTCTTTAGGGAAGTATACCCTTAAACATTTCTGTGAGCAGGCATAGATCAAAGTTTGTACAGAGAGGTAAATTGAACAACAAATGACCAAGAAGACCACACACTTCCTGATTCGAATCAAATGATTACAAGATTTGTCAAAGAAATACTCAGAAAATTAATGCTCAGAGCTCTATAGTACTCAATACTAGCACTTCCACAGAAAGACACAGCTCAATACAAGCGGAGGGGTATTTCTCTAGAACTCAAGATGACGTTATCACTATCCTGATACAAGAATCCAAGACACTCACTCACTCTATGGTGCTCATAGCCCTCCCTGAGAAGCCCACACTCTGTATCAACTCACAGAGTGACTCCCACAGTAGACTTGAAACCACCAAGAGCAAGAGAAAACTTCTGCACGAATACCCGCGTCAATGTAATTCTCAAAATGTCCCCAAAAGTGTGTGTACAGTGTACTCCCAGTGTACGTGTGTGTCCCAAATGAGCACAAATCCCTTGATTTTATAGGCCCCAAGAGCCTTGCCGAATCTTCACGTCCATTGATCACGCGCCGGTGGAATGCCCAAAATTAGAGGAGTAGGTCAAATATTCCCTTGATTTGAATTGGATCCACAAAAGTAGGTAGTAGTCGTGAATGGTTGGCGGCCACATCTGATTATTTACTTTTACTCCTGGCAATACACTTTTACCTTTTCACATCAAAAGAGCTTTTCAGTCCAGATGTGTACACAAAGCTTGCTGTGTTTAGGAATCCCCCTTTTGAAAATTGATGACCGACTTGCTAGCATTCACTGGTTCGTCCGTACCATAGTTAGACCCTCCTTATTGGTGATTGCATCCCATAGGCAATTTGTCTTTTCCTTGTGATAGTGTAACCTTTTGCTTCGGCTTCCATAGACCTCCAAAACGCTTCATATCTCCCTCCTCCGCTCGCCCCATGCATACGCGTATGCCTGGAGATGAGTGCAGGTGTGTGTGTGTGTATGTGTGGTGGTGCATGCGTGTAGTGAGTGGGGATGTAAGGGTGTGTGTGTTGCATGTCTGTGTGTGTGGGTGAGTGTGTGAGTGAGTGTGTGTATGTGTGTATGAGAGTGAGTGAGCCGGTGTATGCCTGTGTGTGGTGTGTGTGTGAATGTATGTGTGTGTGCATGGATGTATGTGAATGTATGTGTATGTAATTGTGCATATGTGTGTGTGTGAATGTATGTGTGTGCGGGTGGCGGGGGGAGGGGAGCAGCGGGGGGCGGGGTGCGGGATGCGGGGGGGTAAGCTGCGGGTGGCGGGGGGACATAGCTGCGGGTGCGGGGGAGGATAGCTGCGGGGGCGGGGGAGGCATAGCTGTTGGTGCAAGACAAGCCTACACACATTGGCTTGGACCCTTAGACTTATTGAAGATTAGCATGGACAAAGGATTATTAAGACTTCACTTAAAGCAAATCTCACATGAACATATGCTTATGTGTTCCTACCTTTTTACCCCTTGTAAAAGTCTAAGTGACATATCATTTGTTTGTAATCACTTTAAGTCATCCACCTACTTCTAGAGTCGTGGAAATTTGAATGTTGAGATGGAGAGAATATCTCCCTACTTTTAGAGGAGAGATTCAAGGGAGCCTAATTTTGAATTTCAAACTCAAATGAAGATCAAACTCCTATAAAGGATGTAGTAAAAAGGCGCGGGTAAGTCTACCACTTCAACTCACTCCCCGAGGCATATTTTTCCTTGTAACTCATTGTGTGTGAAGGCTACTCTATTGCCAACACCACAATACCTCATTTAGCTGTGCTTGGCAAGCTAATGAGATTGTACAAACACATTTATCAATAGAAGTATACATTCATCATCTCTGTTTTGTCTGAGTGTTCTACTTCAAGTCTGTCAACTTCAAAGGAGCATTTCTCTGGATCTACTGAATCAAATCAAGAGATCTAAAGCTCATTGGAACCAGCTCAAAGTCTACTACAAGCATACAAAATTTCAAGGGGTTTCATTCTGCCAATTGGGAGAAAATCGATTCGAAGTGCTCACTGGTCTCAGTCTGCAGAGTTCCTAAAAAGTCGGGGGTGATTATAATTTTGCTAAACTTATTTCTCAGTGCATAGTTTGTTAATTGGAGTGATTTAACTTGCTAATGGTAGCTTGTTAAGTTAATTTAATACTCCCAAAAGGAATTGTTCCAATTTTAAGTGTGCTGGACACACTGAGTAAAAGTCTGAGCAGGTATCACTACAGGAATAGAAAGTTTTGCTTGATTTTTGAAGTACAAAGTTATCTGTTTTGGGTTGATCATTACCTAAACCATTTTCAAAGTACATATATGGTTTCTTTGTGTCATTTGGAAGCTAAGCAAGTGTACTAAGCATTTCTGAAGAGAAAAGAGGGCAGGTGTGAAGCAGGTTTTGCAGCACCAACTGATTTCCTGAGTGCATCCATCCATCACTCTCAACAGTGGTATCAGAGCAAAGAAGGTAAACATGGGTGATGGTTTCCCTTCCTTCATTGACAAATTGGACAGAAACAATTATCAAGCTTGGTCATTGAGAATGAAGACCTATCTACAAGGGAGAAGTCTATTTGGATACATATCAGGAGATGAGGAGTTGCCCTCATTCAAGACTAGAGGACTACCTACTAAGGATGAACATGAAAGGCTCAACCAATGGTGTGCAAAGGATGCTTTGGCAAGGTCTTATCTCTTAAACTCTATATCTGACTTTCTTTTACCTCATGTAAGGAACTGTAAGACTTCCCAAGAGACTTGGGAAACCTTGTCAAATTATTTTTCTTCCAACACAAGGGCTAGGAAGAACCAATTATGGATTGAGTTCACAACCCTTAGGAAGCAGCCCAAGCAATCAGTTTCAGAATATGTGACAAAGATCAAAGATGTGGCAGACCAACTAGCAAGCATTGGAGAGGAAATTGAAGAGGAGCAAATAGTCAGGCAAGTGACAAATGGACTCAAGGCAGATGATAAGTGGGAAAGTTTCACCACTGCAATGGACCTCTACATGGACATGCATACCCCTGATCTCACAACACTCATGGGCCAACTATTTACACATGAAGCAAAGTTCACCAAAGCTGGAGATCAATCAAAAGGTAATAACCCCTCTGCTCTCTATACTGATAAGAAAGTTAAAGATAAAGGCAAGAAGAAACAGGATGAAGAAGGCTCTACCTCTCAAGCTAATTATGCAGGGAGAGGTAGGTCATCTAGAGGAAGAGGCAGAGGAGGTAAGTCAGGTAGGGGGAGACCCTACAACTCATCACCTTGCAACATCTGTGGATTCTCCAATCATACCACAGATGAATGCTACAAGAACTACAAAAATCAGAGAGGAAGAGGCTACTCAAGAGGTGGATACTCTCAAGGAAGAGGTAGATTCAACCAACATCAAAGCTACAATGGGTACAACAACCAACACAACAACAATTACAACAACAACCACAATGGAAGCTACCAAGGTGGATTCAGAAATAGAAGAGATTACAACAACTACACAGAGGAGCAAGATGACTCCTTATTGATCATGAACATGACCTCCAAGATAGGTACAAATGATGATCATTTATTTTACATTGACTCAGGATGTTCTAACCATGTAGCTGGCAATGTAGCACTACTTTCTGATTTGGAAGAGCCCAAGGGCAAACATCAGGTACAAACAGGTGATGACACTAAGCACTCTGTTGTCAAAATTGGAAATGTGAAGACATGTGATGGTAATCAGAACCTATTAAGCAGGGTACTCTATGTACCAACAATAACTAAGAATTTAATGAGTGTTGGTCAGATTGTGGAGAAAGGTTTGCAGGTCAGATTTACACAACATGGAGCATATGTGGAGGACCCAAAACAAGGATTCAGAAGGATAGCCAAAGGGGAGAAATCAGGTAGATTATTTACATTTGAGCTAGAAGATACAAAAAACATTGCTTTGTATAATTACAAGGATCAGACACTCTCAGAGTTAGAGATATGGCATAAAAGATTAGGGCACATAGGTGAAAGGACTCTTAAGCAAATGTGCAGGGATCAATGTGTGCTTGGGATACCTAATGTATCCAAGCAACACATGATCTACAAATGTGGATCATGTCAATTTGGTAAGTCTCACAGATTACCCTACTCAAGGAAAGGTTTCATGCATGAAGACTACCTGGACTTGGTACACACAGATGTTTGGGGACCTAGCAAGGACCCTTCCATTTCTGGTTCAAGGTATTATGTGTCCTTCATTGATGACTATAGCAGGTGGACCATTTTATACTTTATGAAGCATAAAGATGAAGTGTTTAATTGTTTCAAGAGGTATCTTGCACTTGTTGAGAATCAAACAGGTAGAAGCTTGAAGAGGCTAAGATCAGATGGTGGAGGAGAATACTTCTCCAATGAGTTTGAAGATTTCTTGCAGGAAAGAGGCATCAAGAGGGAGATCACTACAAGGTACTCACCTGAACAAAATGGGGTAGCAGAAAGAAGGAATAGACTTATAGTGGAAACAGCTAGGTCTATGCTCAATGAAAAAAAGTTGCCAAATTACCTATGGGCAGAGAGTGTATCCACTGCCACTTATCTCATCAATAGGTTGCCATCCAAATCACTTGATGGCATGACACCATATGAAGCATGGCATGGTAAGAGACCCTCTCTGGATCATTGCAAAATATTTGGATGTATAGCATATGTGCATATTCCCTCACAGGTAAGAGGAAAGCTAGACCCAAAGGCAGAGAAATGTATCTTCATTGGTTATGATTTGAACCAAAAGGGATACAGATTCTACAACCCCACAAACAAAGGGTTCAAGGTAAGCAGAGATGTCATATTTGATGAAAATGACTCATGGTATGAGAATGAATGCAGGAAAGTGAGTTTACCCTATGACATGGAGGAAGATTTTCCAAAGCTTACCAAGGAAGAGCCAACTCAGCAAGAAGATTCAAGCTCAGATGATGATACAATAAACCTTGAAGAATTCAAAGCTTGGAAATCCAAAGGGAAGATGAAGATGAAGCAATTGGAGGACAAGGCAGAAACTTCTACTCAAGCTATGAGAAGATCTCAGAGAGAGAAGAAGAAGCCTATCAGATTTGGGTATGACACATCACTTGTAACTAAACATTCTGTATATCTTACAAAAGACTTGTTGAATGAAGAACCAGGTACCTATGAAGAAGCAATTACAAAGCCAGAATGGAGAGAAGCCATGGATGAGGAGATAGAAGCCCTCAAAGAGAGTGATACTTGGGACTTGGTACCCAAGAAAAACACTATGAAGGTAATAGGATCCAGATGGATCTACAAATTGAAGAAGAATTCAGATGGAACAATTAACAGGTACAAAGCTAGGTTGGTAGCCAAGGGTTTTGCACAAACCCAAGGCATTGATTATGAGGAGACATTTTCTCCTGTGGCCAAGATGCCAACTATCAGAGTTTTGGTGAGTGTAGCTGCATCCAAGAATTGGAACATGTACCAATTGGATGTGAAGAATGCATTTCTAAATGGATGGATATCTGAAGAAGTCTACATGTCACAACCACCTGGCTATGAAGATCCAAGAAAGGTACATTATGTTTGTAAATTGAAGAAGGCTCTGTATGGTTTGAAGCAGGCACCTAGAGCATGGAATTACAGATTGACCACCTACCTTCTAGACCAAGGATTTGTGATGAGCAAAGCAGACACTTCTCTATTCATAAAGAGAAGTAGTACAGAGGTAATCTACTTATGTGTTTATGTTGATGACATCATCATTACAGGTAATGATGTCAATGGGATTAGACACATCAAAGGACAGATGATGAAAGAATTCAAGATTAGTGATCTTGGATTACTAAAATATTTCCTAGGTCTTGAATTGATCTACACAAACTTAGGTATATACATCACTCAAAAGAAGTATGTACATGATATGGTCAAGAAGTTTGGTTTGCAAGATGCTAAGGTATCCACTACTCCAATGGAGGTTAATCAAAAGCTAAGTGCACATGAAGGAGAAGAGATCAAAGACATTACAGGATACCAAAGCATGGTGGGTAGCTTGAACTATGCTACCTTGACAAGAATTGACATAGCATATGGAGTAAGTGTGCTTAGTCAATTCATGCACAAACCAAGGATACCTCACCTAGAGGCAGCAAAGAAGATCTTGAAATACCTCAAGGGAACTCAAAGTCATGGTTTGTATTTTCCTTATACATCAGATATTGACATAAAGGTTTATTCAGATGCAGATTGGGCAGGATGCAAGGATGATAGGAGAAGCACCTCAGGATATATTTGTTTTGCAGGAGACAAGCCTATTTCTTGGTCAGCTAAGAAGCAACCTACAGTGGCATTGTCATCCACTGAAGCAGAGTATAGAGGGCTTGCCAATGCAACTCAAGAAGCTATCTGGTTGAAGCTTCTATATACAGAGTTAGGTCTACTCACAAGACCACCTATCATATTTGGAGACAACACTAGCTCTCTTCACCTTGCAGCAAACCCAATTTATCATGCCAGAACAAAGCACATAGAGGTTCATTACCACTATGTGAGAGAGAAATTGCTAAGTAAAGATATACAATTGACATATGTATCTACTGATATGCAATGTGCAGATTTACTTACAAAGGCATTGGATGGAAACAAGTTATGCAGATTCAAATCTATGATTGGATTGCAGGAAGTGATTGAAGAATGAAAGAGAAGATTTAAGCCAAAGTGTTTGGCTTGAGGGGGAGCTGTTGGTGCAAGACAAGCCTACACACATTGGCTTGGACCCTTAGACTTATTGAAGATTAGCATGGACAAAGGATTATTAAGACTTCACTTAAAGCAAATCTCACATGAACATATGCTTATGTGTTCCTACCTTTTTACCCCTTGTAAAAGTCTAAGTGACATATCATTTGTTTGTAATCACTTTAAGTCATCCACCTACTTCTAGAGTCGTGGAAATTTGAATGTTGAGATGGAGAGAATATCTCCCTACTTTTAGAGGAGAGATTCAAGGGAGCCTAATTTTGAATTTCAAACTCAAATGAAGATCAAACTCCTATAAAGGATGTAGTAAAAAGTCGCGGGTAAGTCTACCACTTCAACTCACTCCCCGAGGCATATTTTTCCTTGTAACTCATTGTGTGTGAAGGCTACTCTATTGCCAACACCACAATACCTCATTTAGCTGTGCTTGGCAAGCTAATGAGATTGTACAAACACATTTATCAATAGAAGTATACATTCATCATCTCTGTTTTGTCTGAGTGTTCTACTTCAAGTCTGTCAACTTCAAAGGAGCATTTCTCTGGATCTACTGAATCAAATCAAGAGATCTATAGCTCATTGGAACCAGCTCAAAGTCTACTACAAGCATACAAAATTTCAAGGGGTTTCATTCAGCCAATTGGGAGAAAATCGATTCGAAGTGCTCACTGGTCTCAGTCTGCAGAGTTCCTAAAAAGTCGGGGGTGATTATAATTTTGCTAAACTTATTTCTCAGTGCATAGTTTGTTAATTGGAGTGATTTAACTTGCTAATGGTAGCTTGTTAAGTTAATTTAATACTCCCAAAAGGAATTGTTCCAATTTTAAGTGTGCTGGACACACTGAGTAAAAGTCTGAGCAGGTATCACTACAGGAATAGAAAGTTTTGCTTGATTTTTGAAGTACAAAGTTATCTGTTTTGGGTTGATCATTACCTAAACCATTTTCAAAGTACATATATGGTTTCTTTGTGTCATTTGGAAGCTAAGCAAGTGTACTAAGCATTTCTGAAGAGAAAAGAGGGCAGGTGTGAAGCAGGTTTTGCAGCACCAACTGATTTCCTGAGTGCATCCATCCATCACTCTCAACAATAGCTGCGGGCGGCGGGGGGCATAGCTGCGGGTGCGGGGGAGGATAGCTGCGGGGGCGGGGGAGGCATAGCTGCGGGCGGCGGGGGGCATAGCTGCGGGTGCGGGGGAGGATAGCTGCGGGGGCGGGGGAGGCATAGCTGCGGGCGGCGGGGGGCATAGCTGCGGGTGCGGGGGAGGATAGCTACGGGGGCGGGGGAGGCATAACTGCGGGTGGCGGGGGGCATTGTGCAGGTGGCGGGGGGACATAGCTGCGGGTGGCGGGGGGTAGAGAGAGAGAGAGAGAGAGAGAGAGAGAGAGAGAGAGAGAGAGAGAGAGAGAGAGAGAGAGAGAGAGAGAGAGAGAGAGAGAGAGAGAAAGAGGGAGAGAGAGGGAGAGAGAGAGGGAGAGAAGGGACGCGGGAGGAGAGAGAGAGAGAGAGAGAGAGAGAGAGAGAGAGAGAGAGAGAGAGAGAGAGAGAGAGAGAGAGAGAGAGAGAGAGAGAGAGAGAGAGAGAGAGGGTGGAGGGCATAGGTTGAGGGGTGCGGAGGGCAGAGTGAGGAGGGGTGCAGAGTGCGGAGTGAGGAGGGGTGCGGAGTGCGGAGTGAGGAGGGAGAGAGAGAGAGAGAGAGAGAGAGAGAGAGAGAGAGAGAGAGAGAGAGAGAGAGAGAGAGAGAGAGAGAGGGAAAAGGGACCACTTCCACCGATTGATCCCGAACATATTTCCTGACCAACCTTCATGGGTCTTCCAAGCAGGACAACACCACTTGCGATTCCTAATTCCATAGCAGGAAGGTAGCCATCTTTGACATTTGGTAAAGTCACCCAATATCCATCAAGGATAACATCCTTGATGATACCTTGTACAGTCCCGAAGTTACCTTTCTTACGACATTTTGCAGGATCCAAATCCACTCGACGTGCCTCTTCCTCCATCTCTGCTTGCCTCTCGGCCTATGAAATTGGTTCCCTTCTAATTTCTCGGATTCGCATACGAGAACTAGATGCAAAAGCCCATATCCTGGAATGCAAAAAGCTCCTTTCTGTGAAAAGATGAGTGGATATCCTTGTGAACGACTAGTAATCCCTCTTGTGAATATCCTGGTGGATCAAACTACAGCAGTAGCGATGGACCTCGTCATTCTGAAACCATAAACTGAACACACTGTCGGTAGCAAAGCTCAAACAAGTCTGAGAGAGAGAAAGAGAGGGATCTACACATAGAATATCCCAAAAAATACACCTTTAAGATTTGGCATCTGACTTTGACCTCAACTCTTGAGGTACATGTACATAGCATATACAACCAAAGACTCTAAGATGTGAAATGCAAGGTTTTCTTCCACTCCATGCTTCCTCAGGGGTTATATGATGTATACCTGATGTAGGACATCTATTCATGATGTATGTGGCTGTATATGTAGCCTCTCCCCAATAACAATGCGGCATATTCATTTCGTTGAGCATACACCTTGCTACCTCTGCTATGTGTCTGTTCTTTCTCTTTGCTACCCCATTTTGTTGAGGGGTATACCTTCATGTAAATTGTCTTTTGATGCCATTGACCTGAAAAAATTCAGAAAATTCATGGGAGAAGTACTCTCCCCCTCCATCGGATCTCAAGGTCTTGATAAACTTGCCAGATTCCTTCTCCACCTGTGCTTTTAATTTATTGAAGTAGTGGAATACATTTGATTTTTTTCTAATGCAATGCAACCACACTTTTCTTGAAAAGTCATCAATGAAGGTTACAAAATACCTATTTCCAGCAAGGGATGCTTCTCTTGTTGGACCCCAAACATCCGTGTGAATGAGGTCTAAAACATTTGCACTTACATAGGTACTCTTCTTGAAGGGCAGCCTTGATTGTTTTCCTTGTTGGCAAGCTACACAAATTTCATGCAACATTTCAGATGTAAAATTTGGTAGGACTCTTACCAAGCTCCTCCTTTGCATGTCCTTGAGCTTTTTTAGGTTGATGTGACCTATTCGTTTATGTCATAGATCCAAATCTGCTATCCTCGTGTCTCCATATGTGACATACATTGAATGGTGTGGTTGATTTATGTCCATTGTGAACATTCTCCCTTGCTTTTTTCCTTTTGCTATGAGCTTGAAACGTGCCCTTGGATCCTCAACAAAACATCCTCTTTCATTAAACCTAACTTGATAGCCTTTTTCTACCATTTGGCCTACCGAAATCAAGTTTTTGGTAATAGTAGGGACATGTAATACCTCTGATAAGCACTTTGCTCTTTGATTTCCTTCCAAACTAATATCTCCCACATGTTGAATGATATGCTTTGAGTTATCACCTGTTTCCACATGCCCTTGATGCTTTGGGACCTGCAAATTACTAAAAAGATCCTTTCGACATGACATATGATTGCTACATCCACTGTCTATATACCATACATCTTCACTAGCTTGAGTTGTATCTTCACCATACCTCATGGCAAGTAAATAATCATTCCCTTGGCTGGATGACGTGGTTGCATAATTAGCTTGCCCTCTATAATTGTTGTTGTTGCTTTGATTCCCATGTCTTTGAGCTCTATGATAGCATTCATTTGCAAAATGACCGGGCTTACCGCATACAAAGCATCCATTTAAAGTGGCTTGTCCTCTTCCACCAAATCTTGCACCTCTTCCTCTATTTGTGGCTCTTCCACCTCTTTGAACTGCATTTTCGTATTGTCCTTCACCTCCTTGGTTGCTTTGATATCTTCCTCTTCCTCTTGTAGCACCTCGATTGTGTCTTCCTCTTCCTCTACCTGCATACAACAATTGCCCTTGGTTATCCTTGGCATTATGACCACCAAGGTTCATCTCCTCTGTCACCATGAGAGTGATTAGTTGATCAAAATTAGGAAGAGACTCCCTTACATACACTGAAGTTGTGAAAGCCCTCCATTTTTCATCATCCCTAAGTCCATTTAGGGTGTGGGCGACAAGATCGTCATCATCTAGGGCACAACCGATTGACCCTAGTGTATCTGCAAGCTCTTTAACCTTTAATATGTAATCATTAGCAACTTGAGAGGGGCTTTTCCTAAGATTATTTAGCTCATTCTTGAGCTGAATTTTTCTAGCTTTTGTGGAGGTTGAGTACAATCTCTCCAAGCACTCCCACACCTTCTTCGATGTATCCAAATCTTGAATATGCCCTACCATAGAGTTGCTAATATGCTGAGATAAAATGAAAATGACCCTTTTGTCCCTTTCATCCCACTCTCTTACTGCTCTTCTCTAGTCATTGGTTGGATTTACCTCATCTATGTAGGGTTTTGGCTCTCCACCACTCACAAGTCCCCACAAACCTTTCCCCATCAAAAAATTGCTTATTCTAAATCACCACGGTTGGTAGTTTCCTTTTTCGAGCTTCTCAATCTGAGCATTGAGATCAGCCATGGTGCCTCTTAACTCTTTTGAACCTCCCCCTTGATGCAATGAAGTTGAAAAGGATGGCTTTTACCTCAAAAAATAGAGCTACTCTTGATGAAGCTTCGTCTTTGATTTGATGATGTATTTGCTTCCCCTTGTTGTTGACGTGCCCGTTCTTTGCTTCCTTCCTTCAAACTTTGATGAAGTCTTCACTTCACTTCAACAGGTCCTTCTTCTCTCTTTGATACTCCACTTATATCTCTGAAACCATTGTTGGAGGATAAACACTCCTATGTGCACAACAAAAGCAAATGAACCCTCCTAGGATCCTGAAATGTTTTAGACATAGGCTCTGCATTTTCTGAGTTTCTCTGAGTATATGCAGAGACTGAAAATAAAATTTTTCAGGCATAAACTAGACTTTAAGAGATTTCAAATGAGAGTAAAATCACTCCATTTGGATACTGGATGATGCCTCAACCAGCTGCAACAAAACAGACAAGTTGATCTCTTCACAGAGTATGGGCTAACTAGATAGACACTGTTCTCGACATTTCTCTACACATGTGTAGGCACTGAACCTGAGACTTATACCAGACAAAGTACAACTTATAAGCTTTCCAACAATACAAAAATCATTGCAAATGGATTCCGGATGAAGGAGAAACAACAATTACAAGACCGGGGGGTCTACCAAAAACATCTAGATAGATAGAGTGTGTAAAAGTGAAATTTCTGCAAAATATGTAGAGAATAGCTAGTAGGGGGTGTGCTTAAGCAAGGGCGCCGCTTGGGCACATATTTCCATGACTCTTAAGTCATAATACAACTCATTAGAGGTTTTAAAGACCACTTACTAACCTCTTTAACCAATCAAAAGGATATACATGTCAAAAGTGAGGTCCAATCACATCAAGAGGTGAGCTAAATCTTCTCTAGTCAACTTCTTTCCATTATGGGCATAATTGGATGCCTCCAAATCATGGAAATCAGCCTCCTTTGATTGTGGATGATGTGGAAGGTTCAATTTGGGGCATGTTCCCACACTCTTGAGCTTGAAAAACTTTCAACAGTATCCACATGAGTGCATCTCCATTTTGTACCTAGGAGGCACTCCATTTCTACTTTATTTCCATTTTATATTGTATTTCCTTTGTATTTGGGTACCTTTCCATGTGCTTCTACTAGTTGTATTCATTCTCCTTTCAAGGGAGTTATCCCACATGAGATGTACTTTGGAGAGCCCCTCTCAAATCTATATAAGGAGGGCCCCTCCCCTCATTTGTACTTGGTTAGAAGCTTGAGGAGCCTACTCCATGCTCTTCGCAAGCTCATTTCTAATCCACATGAGTCTACCCATTTCATGGTCTACTCATTTTGATTCTCACACACTCTTTCTTTTGTGAGTACACTCTTCTTTGCATTTTGCTTCTGCGGGTGTACTCTCTACATGGTATCAGTGTGCTAGAGAGAGGTCTTGGTGGTGCGTTTGGTGGTTGTTTTGGTGGTGGTGGTGCTAGTAGAGCTTGGTGGTGTGGCTCTCCACTTGTTGGAAGAGGTCTTTTGCCATCATTTTCTGCTCACTTTGGGCCTACATTGCTCATTTTGCACCCTCTCACCCTTCCCTTCATCACTTATTTACCCTTTAACCTTGTCTTCCCTCCCTCCCACCCTTATTCTTCTCGTTTGGTGGTGCATGTCAACCAATTATCGTGCTTATAAGCACTCTTTCACATTCATATTGGTGGTCATCTTGAAGAAGTTGATGGTTCATCTCAAGTTGTTTCTAGTGGTTATAAACACTATTAAGCATATCCATTTTCTATAAGTTCATAATGGATCTCATGTTACATAGCGATTCATAAACACTATAGTGGCATTTGGTAGTTTGTGCTGATGTTACATAGGCAGATTGGTATATGTATTGATGCATCTCATTGTTTGAAAGTGCCTATAAACACTTTTGTCATGCTCTCGATGGCTTTCATGTGTTGTTGTATATAGCACCATGTGCAGTCATTCTAGCCTTTGAAACTCTACACTGGATGATCAGGGCATCCTAGATCCATTGCATTAGACTACAAGAGAAGCTTTCTGTAGTCGGACACAATGGAATAGACCATAACATGCTGGAGAATCACCGGAAACTCTAAGGTAGAAAGATAAGCTCCGTAGAAGAATCACTCGTAGGGACGAACATCCCTTTATATATATTCATCACTATAGCACCAAGAGCAGTCGAGCGCCACACTTCAAGTGTTTGCTCGCTCAAGCAATGATTGGTCCATCCCCGCTAAACACAGTGAGTGTCAAAGAGAGAGTAGAAACTAGAATCATCTACCACAAGAGGACTCAGTTGTCTACAGACAGAGCAAGATTGTGTATCACTAGTTCTCTCTAACTCAAAAACACACAAGGAGAGAGAGAGAGAGGGAGAGAGAGAACCCAATATGCAGCTTCGCGTAAGCAGATACTAATCAAGCTTTTGAAGCCCTATAGGCAGATGTAGCAACTAGACGATGCACTCCACAAATCTGGTCTAAGTCTATTTGCCACTTTGCCAGGCAGAAGCGCTCGCACCCCCTGATTATGTGAGAAAGGTGCTACTTTCTAAGCAATTGTGTGCCAACAATTTGTTGTTGATCGCCTGGAGAGGCAAAAGTGGCACCTGGATGACATACTTGCTTATATCATTTGCTTTGATTTATGTGATCTGTGATGTTCAATTAGCCTAAGCTAATGCATTACCATTCGGTATGCTTTGGCAACCAGGGCCTAATATTCACGGGTAGCACAACCTTACATATGAAAGGGAAAAATATTTATTCTTGTCATATGATAAATTTCTTCCAAACATCTCCTGTGAAATGACAGATAATTTTTTGGGAAGACAGCTTGACCTGTTTTATAATGATAGGAGAGAATTTGGGCATTATTATGGTGATGATTTGTAGTAAGGAGATTTTACTATACCCTTTGGCTGACAAGAGGATGGAGAATTTTCATTGCTTTTTGTTTAATTTAGAAGCACATTCCCGAAGAGAAAGAGAATCAAAACATAAAAAGCCAATTTTTTGTTGGAGAATTTTGGATTTCGTTCTGGTCATTGAAGAATAATTATCAACTGTATGATTACTTTTGGCGTGACCCTTATGAGTCCTATCATTCATGATACAAGTTCC
Organism: Ceratopteris richardii; assembly: GCA_020310875.1. Classification (NCBI taxonomy): domain Eukaryota; kingdom Viridiplantae; phylum Streptophyta; class Polypodiopsida; order Polypodiales; family Pteridaceae; genus Ceratopteris; species Ceratopteris richardii. Next base: position 55,361 of record MU260542.1, read on the forward strand.
AATTTATTCCTTTGTGAATCTATGGAGCGCTGATTTTAGGAGAGCCCCGATTCCCTTTCATATTTGAAGTTTATGTTATTATGATGAGGATTTACATCATATTTGTATATTATTCAATCTTTAATCTCTAAAGTTAGTTCTCTGTAGTACTTGCATCCAAAAACTTCAGATGCATAGCAAAGCTTCACATGATCTCTGAAATAAAACTACAAAGGTGCCAAATGTCAAAGAAGAGCATCTGAAGGTCTATTATGTACTCTCAAATAATTTACAATCCCACAAATATAGGTACGTAGACCGAATGCTATAATGACATGGCTTCGTCTCTTCTCTTGATTATTCGCATTGACAAGTTTACTATATTCATCACTTGATCTATATCACAGATGAAGCAATTGTTTAGGTAAGTTTTTATGAGCTGATATGTCTTGTTAACACTATCTTTGTCTCTCCTACTAGAGAAGCTAGTAGACGTGATTTTTGATGGGCAATTTACCTACATTTGGAGGAAGATGCAATGCTTTTAACACATTCAACTCATTTCGATATGAGAGAAAAGTGAAAGGCCCCTAAAGAGAATGAGAACATCTAGCAAAATTGAATTTGGAATGCACACGCCAAAACCAATAAAGTAAGTGCTCAATTTCCCATGTACAAGCGAGAGAAGGTTGAGATTTTTTAACAGCTGATTTTCCAATAGGGTACAAATGAGTTTGAAAATTACCATACAATCATCAGTCATATGATATTATAGGTATCGCTGAATGCAAAAGAAGTTTGATTACAAACAGATGAAGAAAAGAAAAAAATTGGTTGGTTTGCATTATGAAAACTTTGGAAGAATGCGCACACCAACAAAACAGAAATATTCTCTTGTCACGAAACAACTGATTTTCAAAGATGAAACACACGAACCTCCTCGCTGTATGCTTGCGTTGTGAATAAATTTGGAAGAATGCGAATGGAAATTAAAAAAAGAGAAATTGTTTCTTGTCACTAAACACTGATGTAGACATGAGGATATACCATGTGCTTGCGTGAAAAATGAACGTAGATGAATCCCATCATATGAATCATCCATTGAGCTTCTAATTGGAAAGATTAAGGGCACTTTCAAACTTTTCGCCTGAAGAAGATTCATGAACAGAATTGCTTTCAAGTTCTGGGATGCCAATGTTCTCCTATACGATGTATCTATTATGAAGAGTGCCCACTCATATAATAAAAACTAATTACTAAAAGAAGAAGCCACACTCAGATGCCTCTTACTGTCTATGCATTAAGAGATATGACACGCGAAATGGAATTTCTTTTTGACTTTCGGTAGTACTTGCACACAGTATGATCAATGGTCATTTAGTATGATCAATGGTCATTTAGTATGCGCGTCAGGGCATAGCTCCGGATTCCAATTTCCAAGGAGCATTTTCTGTGCACTCCATGTTCAAATGCATTGCATGACATGAGTCATTCATTTGTGTTGTATAGAAGCGCGTTGCGCCACTCACAAGTCCTATCTTCTTAGTCAACTTTGCCAAGCTCCCGCCAGAAAGGCGTACTGTAGCTCCAGCCCAAAAACCACAATCCAATTTCGCTCTAGTCGCTCTTGGAGTTAGACCTAACTCAACTTTCAATTTTCGAGATTTCACACAACTCAATGCTAACTCAACTTTCAATTTTCGAGATTTCACACAACTCAATGCGTGCAAGACTCGAGAGTTGTGAAGTTGTAAATTGTCCGCCCAATGCTCAAGCCCATAATTATATTTTAATCATCTAGATTTTAATTTTTGAAGTGTGCTATTCCAATGGATGATGGGCACCCTGACTCAAATGAGGGGAGGTCATTCTAGAGTCAGAACAAAATATATAACTCACTTATATACATATAAATTAGAACATATGGAAATGACAGGTGATTTTGTTATTTTCACTTGTGAACTCACATGTGAATTGATTTCCAATCTGTCCATTGACATGTTAAGTGTCATGTATACCTGTAATTTGATAGGTAAAAAAATTTCTTACTTGTTTTTGACAGGAAAAAGGGCCTTTGATAGGAAAAAAACCGTCAATTTTAGGCCTTGGGTGAGAGCGCTCCTGCCTGGCAAAGTGGCAAACAGACTTAGACCAGATTCCTAGAGTGCATCGACTTCCTCGCATTCTGAGGTGTTCGGTCTCTATGTCTGCCTACAGGGCTTCAGAAGCTTGATTAGTATCTGCTTATGTGAAGCTGCATATCGGGTTCTCTCTCTCTATCTCTCTCTCTCTCTCTCTCTCTCTCTCTCTCTCTCTCCCTCCTTATGTGTTTTTGAGTTAGAGAGAACTAGTGATACACAATCTCGCTTTGCCTGTAGACAGCCGAGTGCTCCTCTGGCTGATGATTGTAGTTTCTACTCTCTCTTTGACACTCGTTGTGTTTAGCAGGGATGGACCAAGCATTGCCTGAGCGAGCAAACACTTCATGTGTGGCGCTCGACTGCTCTTGGTGCTATAGTGATGAATATATATAAAGGGACGTTCGTCCCTCCCAGTGATTCTTCTACCAAGCTTATGTTTTTACCTTAGAGTTGCCGGTGATTCTGCAGCATGTTTTGGTCTATTCCATTGTGTCCGACTGCAGAAAGCTTCTCTTGTAGTCTAATGCAATGGATCTAGATGCCTTGATCATCCAGTGTAGAGCTTCAAAGGCTAGAATGACTGCACATGGTGCTATACAGAGGCACACATGAAAGCCACCGGGAGCATGACAAAAGTGTTTATAGACACTTTCAAACAATGGGATGAATCAATACATATACCAATCTGCCTATGTAACATCAGCACAAACTACCAAATGCCACCATACTCTTTATAAATCGCTACGTAACGTGAGATCCATTATGAACTTACAAAAAATGGATATGCTTAATAGTGTTTATAACCACTGCCAACAACTTGAGATGAACCATCAACTTCTTCAAGATGACCACCAATATGAATGTGAAAGAGTGCTTATAAGCACAATAATTAGTTAAAATGCACCACCAAACAAGAAGATTAAGGGTTGGGCCTCTCGCTTCTTAGTGGTTGGGCCTCTCATATCTTGAGGCAGGGGCGAGGGTTCAATCCCTGGCAGCAACATGTAAGGGACATGTAATCTCGAAAGATCTTGCATTGTGGCTGAGTGCCACCGTTTGTCTATCTCTGCGGTAGTGTTGACCGCTGTTTAAATGAGTCTTGTAAACCCCTGATCTTGTGGGATAAGGGGGGTCCCATGGGTACTATGCCTTTCCTTGTACAGTTGCAATTTCAAAGTTAAAGTCCGGGGGAGTAGGCTTCGGCCGAACCTCCATTTATATTAAAAAAAAAAAAAGACGATTAAAGGTGGGAGGGAGGGAAAACAAGGTTCAATGGATACAAAGTGAAGACCTCTTCCAACAAGTGGAGAGCCACACCACCAAGCTCTACTAGCACCAGCACCACCAAAACAACCACCAAAGGCACCAGCAAGACCTCCACCTAGCACTCTGATACCATGTAGAGAGTACACCTACAGAAGCAAAATGCAAAGAAGCATGTACTCACAAAAGAAAAAATGGGTGAGAATCAAAATGAGTAGACCATGACATGGGTAGACTCATGTGGATTAGAAATGAGCTTGCGAAGAGCATGGAGTAGGCTCCTCAATCTTCTAACCAAGTACAAATGAGGGGAGAGGCCCACTTTATATAGATTTCGAAGGGGCTCTCCAAAGTACATCTCATGTGGGATAATTCCCTTGAAAGGAGAATGAATACAGCTGGTAGAAGCACATGCAAAGGTACCCAAATACAAAGGAAATACAATATAAAATGGAAATAAACTAGAAATGGAGTGCATCCTAGATACAAAATGGAGATGCACTCATGTGGATACAAATGTAGATGAAGTAGGAGCAATCATGCCGTCAACAAGTATTACTTTGTACATACCTATATGATATCTCAAAGAAGTATCTTCTTAAGTTTTACGAAATTTAGAGATTTGTACCTCTATTTTTATAGGCTATTTACAACTTGATATAAAAAAAAATTCTTCATGGCTTCTTCATTCAACATGATCCCATTAAACTATGCATGCTGAAAGGTTGTGAAAGAAAAGCATCCTTTACAAAAAAAACAAAAATACATTTTATGAGATTGTGTATTTTGACATTTTTTAAATGATACTCAAACATGGCCAATGATCTAAAGTAAAGGTTTAAAATTTACTCGATAGAAAACTGCATAAATAATGTATGAATGAACTTTAAGTGAGGATATTTGTAATTCAAGGAATAAGTCCACTTTTCTCTATATAAAGAAACTAGCAAGATTGATACCCTTCTTGGATATTGAAACAAGGAGAGTACTTATGGAAGTTCACTTTCCCTCCTATTGCATTTAAGACTTAGAATAAAATCCAATACTAGTATAAGAACATCATAATAGTAGTTTAATATGGATAGCTATAAGTAAAATAGTCATCAAGAATGTATTCTAGAATGAGACTTTAAGAGAAGTTCTTTGAATTGCAAAGAAAAATCGCTGAATCTTCAAGTAATTGGAGTTTCATCCTTATTGAAAGAACATATAATTCTAGTCTTAAATTACCTTAGTGCATAAAAAAGGTCCTTTTGAATCATGATATATAAAATTTAGACTGGAAAAACTAACAACATTAGAAATTCATAAAATGTATCTATTGGATTGAGAAACGAATTGACATTTCTTTACTCATATTGACCAAGACAATATAAAAAGTGGAATGATGTAGAAGAAAAACTATTACCTTTTTGTCTTTAAGCATTAATCCCATAGGATTTTTATACTCAACAAACTAAAGTACGTATAAAGGCCTACAAAGATTTATAGATGGCATACCTTACATCTACTAGTGTAAAGGAAAATATATAACAAAAATAGAGTAGAAAAAACTCAATATTAGTAGATAATTTTTGTGAATGGCTATATGTGGCAGGTGTAAGTTTTAGTATAATTTAGAAATCTTGAAATAGATGAAAATGAAGAAGATAATTGTACATAAAAATGATTGAAAGAATAAAGGAAACAAAGACCGCTCATAATAATTTTGTATTTGAGGAATGTTACATATAATCAATAATCCACTTTGAGGAGAATCAATTATGCGGAGAATCCATTTTGAGAGCTTGGAGATTTGTGGAATCCTAGATTTCAAGTTAGATGCGTTCTATGTGTGAGAACTTGGACATTTGTGGAACCCTTGATTCCCAATTAGATGAGGTCTATGTGTGGAACAATGATGGTCGGAGCCTAGCCAGGGGGTTAGGTAGGGCATAAACTTGTAGGACATTGGGTTGACATTCAAGGTGAAAAAAAGGCGGTGTGGTGCCACATGGTTCCCCCATAGAACCTTATTCGCGAGTGTAGAGGAGGGCTTTCCCCCTTTTGTATGGCCTCAAACAATACAACTTCTAATCATGAAGATATTGTTGATAAATATTATTTGCCAAGTTTTTTCTCTTTTTTGTTTACGTTTTTCTATAATGAATCCCATTGTAAAAGCTATATAATCATGGAGTATGCCAAGGTATAAAAAACATTGTGCACGAGTAAACCCTTCATCTATAGTCTCTCTAGATCACCATCTAAGCTCCATAGGGAGCAATTGATATCGGTCATCCCATCATTGTGGATACCACTAGCTTTGATGAAAGATAAGATTGATGGCACAAATTACAACCTATCAAAGTTGAAAATCACTAAAGTGCTTCATTCATATGAAATTTTAGGGTTTGTTATTAGGATTGATCATGAGCCTCAAGGAAACAATTACAATTGATTTGTCAAGATGTTGATCCTCTATGCGCTTGGAATCATAGAAATGCAGATGTACTCTATGCTCTAGTTGAATAGTGTTTTGACTTGTTTTAGCATATTGTCAATGCTTCTAACACTTGTAACATATTGAGGAATCAGTATAAAACTCATAATGAGACAAAGATTTAGAGCTTTCAGAGATAACTAGCAACTAAAATGTTTGCTAATGTGGAGACTACAAAGGTGTTCATAAGTAGGTGTAGAAAATTCAAGAGAGGAGCTAACTCAGTGTCATATTCAAATCTATATACCAAAGTCTTAGGCTTTTGTAATTGCTTTCAATAATCAAATCAAACCTCAACTTTTCATGTTTGAAGAATTTTGTGCCTTATTCATGGAGGAGTTGCACCATAAGGGAAGGAATGAAAGCAACAAAAGAGATGTTCATTCACAAAAAATGCCAAAGGAGGCAAAGGAAACTCTTTAAAAGATGGAGACAAAAGAACAAGGAAAAGAAAATATTTTAGAGGAAAATGCTTCCACTACAAGAATAAAGGCCACAAAATTTAAGATGATCCGATCAACAAGGCAATAAAGAAAAATGGTTCTTGATAAGACGGAAAGTGCAAGATTTTGCCAACACTATAGGATAAAGCTAGAACTATTTTTTGTGATAGAGAAGGTGTGCTTCGTGGCTAGATACTCAAGGCTGAGTGACTCATGGGTCATAAGTCATGGTGCCCCTCCCCACGTGAGGAGAATAAAGGACCTTTAGAGTTCCTTATAGCCTCTAAAATAACCCATGAAAATAAAAGTCTCCCATAATGAGAGATGTCCTATAGAAGAAAAAGGTAGAATTTCTTCATGAATTCTAATGTGGATATTACAAGGTTTCCACATGCGTGTTCTATTCCAAAAATAAAAAGAATTCTGATTTCAATAGAATCCATAACTTATTGTAGTCAGGAGTATCTTTTGATAAGGCAAGAGCTAAGATTATAGATAATAACAACAACATTATTAGTATTGGGATGAGTAAGAAGAACTTTTTTTGCAATGTTTGCTCTTATGGCCACTAAAAGTTTGGGCACAGTAAGTTCTCACTTGAGAGATTCATCCATACTAAAAACCTTTAAGAAAATGGAGATACATAACACTGATATGGTTGCACACATATCATTGGTTGCAAACATTAAGGAACCATAAGAAAACAATAATATAGAAAGTTATCCTCTAGCTTTGGTGCATGATCACTTGTGTGATAGGATGCCTAAAAAGGTCTTGGGTAGATACTTCCTATTTGATGTTAATCATCAATAAAAATACCACGAAGATGTGGGTGTACTTCCTTTGTGATAAGGATCACTTTTTGGGTAAGTTTAAAGGATGGCTTAATCTTGTTGAAAATTCAAACAAGGAAGATAGGGAATAAGTGTAAAACCATTTCTGTCCCATTTCAAAACATCTCAAAGTGAATGTTATGTATATTCTTGAGATAGAGAGAGAAACAACCTTTAAAAAACAGCTTCAAATGCATCTTCTTAGGGTACAATGAGGATAACAAGTCTTACAAGCCTCACAATCATGAAGCTGAGAACATCATGGAGAGTCCTAATTTGTCATTTAAACATGAGAAACCACATGCAATAGAGGAGGAAAAGAGAGCTTCTGATTTATCATCAAGAAAATCAACAATCCACTATAAACCTCACCAAGAGCTATGCCTTCTATAGAAGGGATGGAAGCATAATCTTCATATGATGATTGTGAAATTCATCAACCAATTGTCAGCTAAGCACAAAATCCATGCCACATTGGCTGTGATAGCTCAATAATTTGGAAGAAAACCAATCCCAATCATTGTAACATACTATAGATAAACCAAGGTGATTATAAAGAATAGAGGAGTAGAGAGCTACAAGCACCCATATTGTAAACATGACATTTATGGGTGATTTTACTCAAAGACAAGAAAAGGAACCAACAAATCTGAAACAACTGCATGATCCCAAATGGAATGGTTTACATGTGAACAAAATATGAAAATATCATGAAGAATGGAGCTTGGAAGCTTGGCATAAAATCATTATCATGAAGTGGTTCTACAAGCTAAATCACAAGGTTGAGAGTAGGTTAGAGAAGTAGAATGCAAGAGTTGTTGCATGTGCATACTTACAAAGAAAATGGATTGAAATTTTTCGAATTATTTGCCCTACAAAGATGGATGAGTGCTCTCCAAGTAGTACTAGCTCGTGGTTGCTGATAGATGATCGCCACTCCATCACATGGATGTCAAATCGTCACTACAAAATGGAGACCTTAAGGAAAAGGTATATGTGTCTCGTCCATTAAAATTTGAGGCTCCCCATTTAAATAAAAAAGAGGTGTGTAAGCTTAAAAAGGCTTTATATGGTCTAAAACAAGCTTCTATAGAATTGTATCAACAAATGGATAAGTATTTCTTGGATCTAGGTTTCCAAAGGTTTCATTTCAATGCTAACTTGTATGTTCCAAAGAAAGGAGGGAAGACAATTGTGATTGTACTATATGTAGATTATATTCAGAATATAGGAAATGATGATGTTCTTCTTTGGCAAACAAAAGATGCCTTGTTTTCATAATTTGAAATGATAGACTTAAAACTAATTCATTATTGCTTAGGACTTGAATGGGAAGAATAAAAGAATATTCTCATCACTTAGCAAAAGTATGCGGGATATATTATGAGGCATTTGACATGGAGGATTCCAAGTATATTTATAAACCTTTTGAGGTCAACACAAAATCAACTATTTAAGATACTTCATCTCTAGTGGATATTGGAAGACGCAACAAATAAGTTGGAATTCTTATCGACGTGTGAAATAAAATACTTATAAATATCTCCTATGTTTTTGAAGTAGTATGAAGGCTCTTCAACAAGCCCTCCCAAATGCATTGGAAGGCAATTATATAGAATCATTAATTTTGGTATTCGTTTTGAGGAAGGGTCCTCTTTGGTTGGGTACTATAGTTCAAATTAAGTACGAGATATTGAGATGAAAATATATTTTCTAGATATTTCGTTTCTTTAGAGTCTCATATTCTCTCTTGGTCATTAAGAAGCAATGTTAGACAAAAGTTGAGCACAAAGTTTCATGTGTAACTAAATCTTAAGCACTATGGATGAGGGATATCATATAAGACATACGAATACAAGGATAGGAGTCTATAGAGTTGAAGTGGAACAACCAAAGTTGTACGGCCATCCACAAAAATGCTATTTTCATGCATATACCAAGCACATAGGATTTGGAATCAATCTCTCCATGAGTTGATAAAGCCTGAGATTGGGGAGGTAAGCTATTTTCTAACTAAATGAAATGGAATGAACATATTCACCAAGGGTCTTAGGAGGCAGCAACTACATCTATACTTTTTAAAGCATGGTATTGAACCAACGAAATAGCTCACCCTAAGAAGGAAATTGAAAAGGGGAGGGGGCGGGGGGGATATTAGAAATATTCAATACTCAACCCCCAAGTCAAAACAAATTATCAATTTTTCTCTAAATTGTTAGGCTCCCATTATGAGGATTATAAGCTATTTTGAGCATTCAGACATTTTTGGAACCCCAACTTCGAAGTTAGATGAATTCTATATGCGATTGTTGATGGTAATACATCAATGATCAAACCATTGGGTTTCCATTTAAGGCTAAAATAAAGGCCTTGTCACAACAACAAATTCTCTGTACGGCAATATATGAAATGTAATAGTAAGGATTGTTCATTGAATACGTGTATGTGTGTGTGTGTATATATATATATATATATATATATATATATATATATATATATATATATATATATATATATATATATATATATGTGCGTGTGTGTGTATACAGAGACACGTATGTACAGAGACACGTAGGTACTGATTACAGAGACACGTATATACAGAGACACGTATATACAGAGACACGTATGTATACAGGTCCACGTACGTGATTTTCAAAACTAGCTTTTATCATTGAGAATCTTACAATTTGAATGGTTATCTCATGCCAGCAAAAACACAATTGGATAAATCCTTCGACAACTCAGGAAAACATTTCTTCTACTTGCTTAACAGCTTGTTTTGCGGCTTCCTCCTTAATATCTGCACGCAATGCTTTCACGACGCTTTCACGGGGCTTATATTTACGACAGACGAACTCTCCCGTAATGCCATTTGAATGTGTTTCTGTTGTCAAAATTCGGCGACATATCGCCCACGCAGTGAGCTTGATGCGATAGATTTTGAAGAAAGGCTTGTCAATATCAGGATATCGCAGCACTGCAATGTCAAGTACCTGTGGCAAAAGTTTGTATAAGTCTGAGATTTAACTGTATAAGCTCGAGCACGCAGTAGGGAGATGAGCTTGCGACGCTCATGGATGATTTATGGCAGATGTGGAAATTATGGAGGATGTGGAACTTATGCATTATGAATTTTAGGATATCGAACAAACCTCGCCTTCAACTTTGTTTTCTTTGTAAAAGATTGTAGGGAAGCTTTCTATTCGGGCTCCTGTCGCAGCGACAATCCTCGCACATAGATCTATATCAATGTTTGTGTCGTGCAGTATATCTTGATCATTGACGAGGTATTGGAACCAAGACTTGACCTGCGAGAGTACACAGATAGGAACTCATTGAGAATCCATAATGTAAGAGAAAGCAATAATGCCCATCACAGGTCACAGCTTCACCTCTCTAACAACTGCTGCGTCTTCGTTTTCGCCAATTCTGAAATAAGAGCTTCCCCCCTTGATAAAGTCGTCTCTTCTTTCAATAACTTCATCATATGGTTCAAGGAGTAGGTTCTGAGACATCACCAGAACGACCTGACTCCAGTCAATACTCTTACCCTGATTGTTCCATATTCCAGAAATCAACCATCTCATCTCTCTCTCTCTCTCTCTCTCTCTCTCTCTCTCTCTCTCTCTCTCTACTGACCTTTTCCTTCGCACCTTGCACGAGCTTTCCAATAGCTTTCGTGGTGCTGGCAATGACAACTTGGAGTTTCTTGTCCGATTTCAGCAGGTTGCCTCCTTCTAAGAGCTTTCCATATGAAACCGCCAGTGAGGAACGGAAAGGCAAACCAGTTGATGTGGATTTGTGAACCGTCTCGGCCGTCCTGATTACCTAAATGCCCCTCACACTTCGTCATTATTCAAATGGCAAAGAAAGAAAAGATGAAACTGTGGTACGTTATATTCGCTATCTTGGTACTCAACAGATGACAGAAACAAGATAAACAGAATTCCAAATGCGCATGTGCGCTTTGCTTCGGGTTTATAGAGCACTACCTCTTCGGGTTTAGGCGTCAACGAAGACATCACTTCGTAAAAAGCTACAACTGCGGCGTCGCCCACAACCTGGAAGAGAGGCAGCGAAGACACGGAGTGTTCTGAAAGGAGGAATGTGTGACATGCGCTAACCTTGCATGCTGCTTATAATGAGCTTCCGAACTTCCGGCGCTGCAAATGTATAGAAGATGAAGCTGCAAATGTGTGACATGCGCTAACCTTGCATGCTGCTTATAATGAGCTTCCGAACTTCCGGCGCTGCAAATGAAGCTAAGGGCTGGTCAAGTCAAGGTACGATTTCCATTAAGGTTATGTACACTTTTTTCATTAAATTCTTGTATGCTAAGGGCTGGTCAAGTCAAGATATCTTTTCCTTACGAATTTTTCGTGTTCGAGATTTCATCAATTCTCCCTTGACCTATGGATAGGTCTCATTCTGCATCTAATTGTTGGAATTTGAAATCTGCAAGAAGCACTTGAAGAGCACAAAAAAGAACAAGAACCTTGGAGCACAACACACAATATTGAATATATAATAATTAGAATGTATAACGATAAGTGACCCATTGGAGTAATGCGCATATATACAAGCAGGGAGAAAAAAACCTTCTAAAGAGGGAAAAAGTGTCCCAGTGATCCTAGTGTGTTCATGCACATCAATACTTAAATATATCAACAAATCTCCCCTGGGAGTGATGCAATAAACAAGGAGCGGGCACTCATGTATAAGGAAGTGCCAAGCTATGTGGAATCAATCCACAAAAGGAAGTACGCCCAAAGCTTTGCAGAAAAGCTTCAAACTTCTCCATAGGCAAAGCCTTTGTGAAAAGGTCTACAAAGTTCTCTTGTGTGGGATCATATCTCAAACTAATCTCTCTAGCAAAGAACCTCTCCCACACATAATGATAGTGCACCTTAATGTGAGCTTAATGAGAGCATGGAACACATGGTGCCTCGCAACTACCAATGCACTCTGACTGTGAGTGAAGATGGTGGTGGCAGAAGACTGACCAACACCCAAATTAGCCTAGTTGTTTGAGCCACGCACACTCAACAGTCGTTGAGAAAGCTTCCCTATGCTTAGCCTCATAACTAGAAGTGGCCATACTAGGTTGCTTCTTGCTCAACCACGATATGCATGAGCTACCAAGCATGAAGTAAAAACCACTTATGGACATACAAGTGTCATAGCAACCATGACACTAAAAGTAAAAAAAAGCATGGAATTCTAGCAAAAGTGATCCCCCTTCCGATAAAACAATCCGAGTAGTCGGATACTACTCAAGTAGTGAAAGATGTATTCCATAATGGGTAATTGGTACCATCAAAATTATCCTCAACATCCAACATACGGAATACATCATTACTTTCAACCATGGCCACTCACTAAAATACTCTGATGCAAAAAAATGACTATATCTCAAAAAGTTGAACAGAACTATCCTATCAAGTTTTGCCAAACATGTAGTATACTTCAAGATGCTTATACGAGCGAACCAAAATATATATATATATATATTTGGCACAAGAAGATGAGATTGACTGCATAGGAAGTGCGATAGTGAGCTTGAAGGTAGAAAACGAGCTCAGATCATGAATTGAATACCACAGAGCAAAGATGTTTTGAGCTCCTAATCACCCTGAGTACGCTCACCCAATTTCCTGGGATTCTCAAACTGTGACTGGAGGGTGTCAATGATGCCCTAGATGAAGCACTGACCTACTGGAGTTTGAGGTCTACGGAAGCACGCAAACAAGACAAGGAAGAAGGAGAAGCCTGGAGCACAAGAAACAATCCACTAGGATGTACAAAGATAAGTGACATGTTAGGGTAATAGGCATATATATGCACCGAAAGAAGAAAACCTCCTAAAGATGGAAAAAGTACCCTGACAGTCTTAATGTGTTCACACACATCACTACCTAAATATATCAACACTAATCTAATTTGTTTCTTAGGTTCTTGATAAGTATTCATTTAGACATTGCTTATATATTTCGAGTCTACTTGATATGTTTACAGTAGATTGAAAAATGGTAGTGAAATCCTTGTTGTCACAAAGAGGCTACGCAAGAAAAAGATAATGCTAACCGATAGCGTGCCATAAAAACAACCTAAAATCTAGTCATACGAAGGTACTTTGGTGTTGGCCATCCATTATTCACAGATGATATCTCACGTTCCTCCTCATATTCGCTCTTTTTTGTACATATGATAGCCATTTATTGTGGATTGGTAATTTGAATCCACCCAGTACACATGTTTGTGTCTAGATCACACATCGAGAAACTATGAATTGGCTAGGGATGCTTTTAGATCCACCTTTATTATTCATTCACTACTTTGTACTTTGACCAGTTTATCAAAGTGCCAAAAAAGGAATTATTTGGACAGGGATGCCACCACAAAGATGAGACATATTCTTTCAGTTTTAGAACATGATCATGTTCTTCCAGTTTTAGAACATGAGGCTCGGGGATTGCCTATAGTATGTATATAGCTCTATTTTCGAGGAAGAAAATATTTTCTAAGGGGGAAAGAATGTTATAAAGTAAGTCTATGATCTAAGAGATCTGGATGGTTCAGACGGATCTGAAATCAGACACCGTGTGGTCACCCGTGTGTATGACCAAAGATCTCAAGTCTAGACTTACTAGAAGCTCATTTACTCTCGTAACCAAGTGATCCACTTAGCCTAGTGGTTAAGACTCAAGAATGTGAAGGAGGAGGTTTTGGGTTCAACCCCCATGGGATACATGGGGAGAGTGTTTTGCACAAAGAGCTCTACAGCCTTCTAGAAGCATCCACTTGAGTTGAATCTGGTTAGCTGGGATACTTGGTGCATATGTGGTTACATGGGTGACACTTGGATGGTTAGTATCCACCTGCCCAAGAAGAAAGTCCCTTGGAGAGAGCTATATAGAGGCATTTGGTTAGGAAGAGATTCATCTTGCTAGCACGTGGCGATGGTCATAATCTTGCAAAATTAACGTATGCTAAACAAGGGGAACATTACTTCTTTCATTGTAAACATGTTTGGATAACTCATAATTGAGGTTCAGTGTTTGGGTGAATCATAATTTAGGGCTTAAATTTGATGGAAATCTGGCTGTCAAAGCCATTATGTCTGTAAAAAATGGGTGAGTTTTTTAATTTTATGTCAAATGACAGGCTGAAAATGGTAATATGCATGTCATCTTTATACATATAGATGCATATAAAATCTAAATATATTTCATAAATAAATCCAAATTTAACAATATAAAAGTTAGAAACACCAATTTTCTTGTGAAAGGACATTTTGTCCTGCCCATCAAATTGAGGCCCTTGTGATATTGCTAGGATGAGAGACATGGAAATTTTTTTTCTGAGGTAGTACACTATGAACTTGATTCAATGCCTACATGAGCTTCTGGAATGCTTCTATGTTATTTCTCTCAATGGATGACTACCAAGTTAGCGATAAAACGAATGCCAATTTTATTCTCCTTTCTTCCATAGGT
>MU260542.1:82500-100000 GCA_020310875.1 Ceratopteris richardii
CAAAGCACTACTAAAGCACGGAAAGCAAGTCTATGGTCAGAGTTTACAACATTCGAAAAGAAGCCAAGTCAAAGTATTAGTGATTATGTCACTAAGATGAAGGATTTAGCAGATAGTCTTGGATCCATAGATGAAGATGTTGAAGATCACAGATTGATTGCTCAACTACTTGCAGGTTTGAGAGGAGATGAAAGGTGGAAACCTTTTGTCTTATCAACAGAACTTTCATTAAGTCATTATGTTCCAGATTTGAACCAGTTGCTTGGTTTGATGCTCACATATGAGCAAGACTTGAAGGGAGATGGAGATAAAGGTCAAAGTTCTGCAATGTACATGAAGAATAAGAAGAAAGGAGATAAAGGTAAAGCAAAGGATGAAGAGGAGTCTAATTCTCAAGCTTATTATGCAAGAGGTAAAGGCACTGGCAGAGGAAGAGCAAGAGGTTTTGGAAGAGGAAGAGGTAATCAAAATAACAACAAAAAGGCTTGCTGGATCTGTGGATTGAGTAATCATTTAGCTCATGACTGTTGGCACAACCAACAAGGATCAAACCAGAACCAAAACAACAATAGCAGAGGTCGAGGTGGAAGATATCAAAGTAATTTTCAAAGAGGTAGACAAAGTCAAAGAGGAGGCTATGGTAGAGGTGGAGGAAGAAGTTGGGGACAGAATCAATCGTACACCACCTACTACAACTATGCAAATGACACACAGAATGAAAGTCATACATCATTGATGATGAACTCAATCAACACATCAGATAAAGAAGATCTAAAGTTATTTTACATTGACTCTGGATGTTCTAATCATTTGTTAGGAAACATAGAATTGATGTCAGAATTGGAAAAAGGCATTTCTAGTCACACAATTCAAACTGGTGATAATACAAGACATAGTGTACATTCAATTGGAAAAGTGAAATGCAAGAGTGGAGCAGATTTGCTAACCAATGTTTTGTATGTTCCTACAATACCCAAAAACTTGATTAGTGTAGGGCAGATAGTTGAAAAAGGTTTTCAAGTCAGGTTTACAAATGAAGGAGTATTTGTTGAAGATCCAAAGAATGGATATAATCAAATTGTCTCTGGTAAGAAAGAAGGTAGACTCTTTACTTTAAGAGTGCAAGGGAACATTGGTCAAGCTTTGCTCACACATGGTGAAGCAGTGATTACAGAACTTGATCTCTGGCATAAGAGATTAGGTCATTTTAATGAAAGAGGAATTAAAGCTATGGTTGCTAATCAGTCTGTACTAGGATTACCAAATGTGCAAAGTCAACATATGGTTTATAAATGTGAAGCATGTCAAATGGGTAAAGCACACAGGTTACCATTTCAAAAGAAAGGATTCAAACATGATGGAGTACTTGAGCTTATTCATACAGATGTATGGGGACCAACAAAAGAAGGATCTATCAGTGGCTCAAGGTATTATGTTCTTTTCATTGATGATGCTACAAGATGGATAACATTATATGTTTTGAAGGAAAGATCAGAAGTGTTTGGAGCTTTCAAGCATTTTCATGCATATGCAGAGAGAGTCACAGGTCAAAAGCTTAAGAGACTGAGGTCTGATGGAGGGGGAGAATACTTCTCCCAAGAGTTCAATAATTATCTTTGGAATGCAGGTATTAAGAGAGAAATAACTTGCAGGTATACACCACAACAAAATGGTGTAGCAGAAAGAAGGAACAGGACTTTGGTTGAGTTTGCTAGAGCTATGCTAAAGGAGAAGAATTGTCCAAATTATCTTTGGGCTGAGGCTGTAAATACAGCCACATATCTTGTGAATAGATTACCATGTGCAGCTCTGAATGGAATGACTCCATATGAAGCTTGGTGGGGTAAGAAACCAACACTAGATCATTGTAGAGTGTTTGGATCAATTGCATATGCTTATGTGCCATCACAGCTTAGGCATAAACTTGAACCAAAGGCAGAAAATATGTGTTCATTGGTTATGATGAAAAGCAGATGGGTTACAGATTGTGGAATCCTCTAACCAAACAATTTATTGTTTCTAGAGATGTTACATTTGATGAACAGAAAAGTTGGTATGCAGATCAAAGTCACACAGCTGAAGAATTTGAAGAAGAGGTAAGAAGATGTGAGAAAGGAAAATCAATTGTGCAAGTAAATAGAGATGAAGACTATATGCAAGCAAGTACATCCAGAAGTGGATCAACAAGAAGAAATGAAGAAGCTCCTATATTTGATGAAGAAGTGTATCCAGACACATATGAAGAATGTGAACCAAGAAGGTCAAGCAGGACTAGAAGACAACCAGAAAGGTATTCTTATGATACTTCTTACATAACTCAGAAGAACTATGCATATATGGTCAAAGATGATGAAGAACCTCAGAACTATGATGAAGCTAAAGGTAAGAAGCAATGGGAAGAAGCAATGAAGGAAGAGTTCAATGCACTGGAGGAGAACAAGACATGGGAACTTGTTCCTAAACCAAATGGTAAGAAAGTTATTGGAAATAAATGGGTTTATAAAGTGAAGAAGCTTGCAGATGGAAGTATAGCCAGATACAAAGCTAGATTGGTGGTGAAAGGCTATGCCCAGACCTATGGCATAGATTATGATGAGACATTCAGTCCTGTACCTAAGATGTCAACTATAAGGACAATCATTGCTATTGCAGCTTCAAAAGGATGGACTCTAAGTCTATTGGATATAAAGAATGCATTCTTGAATGGATACATATCAGATGAGGTATACATGGAACAACCTCAAGGGTTTATAGATTCCAGGTATCCAAATTTTGTTTGCAGGTTGAGAAGAGCATTGTATGGATTGAAGCAAGCTCCAAGGGCTTGGAACTATATGTTGATGTATGAAACACCACAAGAAATGAATTAATGTGACACTAGAACACCTCTATGGTCACCATTAACTCATTGCCACTCCAAACTTTGAGAAATGATAGCCTAAAGTGAGAACTTTGCTTCTACAGAAATTCCTAGTCACCGAAATGACATACCTTCCGTATTTTGCTAATTTCTCCTAGCTCAAATATTATTTCTCTATGAAACTTTATAGGCTGAAACTAGAAAAGTATAGCTTTCCAAAAAGCTATTATTTCTCTATGAAACTTTATAGGCTGAAACTAGAAAAGTAGAGCTTTCCAACAAGCTATCATATGCATCAAACGGAGCTCTAGAACTCAAGTTATGGCCCTCACAAGATGACCCTGTATGACCTTCCAAAACTGGAATTTTTACTTGTTTTAGTATTCCTGATGTCCAAAAATAAAAAATTCGATGCCTGGCATCGAATTTCAGTCCAAGTCGATGCCTGGCATCGACTTTGGGCTTTTTTTGGCTATTTTTCTGCACCAGAAACACTCTATTTTACACACACATGAAGAAGATGACTTATATGCTAGAAGTCGATGCCGGGCATCCATTTTATGCTGGAACTCGATGCCAGGCATCGAGTTGCTCCATAAACTTCATATTTTTAGAAGATTCAACAACACTTAACACACAGAGAATGAAAAAATGACTTATCAGCCAAGATTCGATGCCAGGCATTGAATTGCTCAGAAAACATGAACTTTTGAATTCATCACACAGTAGGCAAGCATGAAGATGATGGAGAGAGACTCATACACAGAACTTTACTCAGTTCTTTCTCATAACTATAAAAAACTCAGAAGTTTTACAGTTGCTTTCTCACTCAGAGAAGCCCGACTATACTCAGTCGTATAAAATGAACTCCTTCTTCTACTTCTTCCTCTATTCTCTCGCTCTCTCTCTCTCTCCGCGTCAGTTGATACAAACTAACTTATATAGATTTTCGTAGTCTCGTGGTTTTAAAAAACTTCTAGAACTAAAGTGAACTAACTTTACAAAAATGATACATTTGTGAATTTGTCCCTTCACATAGGCATGGGGTTTTCTTCCTAAGATTTGACCTTCAAATATATGTCTAATTAGTGAGTGTTTCTCCAACAGCTCCCCCTCAATCACTAATTGACATTCCCTTTTTCTTCATATCATCTTCTTTTCTTTTACTCCTGCCATGCTTTTGAATCTGCTGGTCTTCACACCATCCAAGCTCTTTGTCATTATGTCTGCTAACTGATCTTTAGTAGAAATGTACTCCACTTCAATCTCCTTCTCCATTACCTTTTCTCTGAGAAAATGATACTGTATCTCTATGTGCTTTGTTCTTGCATGAAATACTGGATTTGCTGCAAGATAAAGTGAACTCATATTATCTCCATGTATTGTAGGTGTACCTTGATCAATGCCTAAGCTCTTGAACAATGTCTGCATCCATATGACTTCCTTAGCTGCTTCCACAAGTCCTTTGTACTCTGCTTCAGTTGATGATAATGCTACTGTATGTTGTTTCTTTGAACACCAACTTACAAGCTTATCACCAATGTATATCATGTAACCATGAGTTAATCTTCTGTCATCCTGGTTACCTGCCCAATCTGAATCACTATAGGCTCTCAACTTCAAATCTGATGTAAAAGGATAATATAATCCTTCCTTTATAGTTCCTTTGATATATCTGAGAACTCTTTGACCTGCAATCCAATGTGGGTCCTTGGGACAATGCATGAATTGTGACAAAACTCCCACTACATAACTAAGATCAGGTCTTGTTAGTGTAGCATAAATCAAACTACCCACAAGAGATTGATACTTCCTCATATCTTTGTAGTCTGCACCATCATATTTACTGAGCTTGTGATTAACTTCAAGTGGACTTGAAGCTTCTCTGCAATTTTCCATATCAAACTTCTTCAACAAGTTCAGAAGATACCTTTCTTGTGACACATATATGCCATGATCTGTATAAGTAACTTCCATTCCAAGAAAGTATGACAACTTTCCTAGATCACTGATCTTAAACTCTTTCTCAAGTAATCTCTTTACCTCCTTGATTCCTTCATCTGAAGTACCTGTGATTATAATGTCATCTACATAAATACAAATGTAGATTGTACCTTCCTCTGTTCTTTTGATAAGTAGACTTGAATCTGCTTTTGAACTTTGATATCCAAGATCATTGAGATACTTCACCAGTCTATAGTTCCAAGCTCTTGGAGCTTGCTTCAATCCATACAATGCTCTTCTCAACCTGCAAACAAAATTTGGATACCTGGAATCTATAAACCCTTGAGGTTGTTCCATGTATACCTCATCTGATATGTATCCATTCAAGAATGCATTCTTTATATCCAATTGACTTAGAGTCCATCCTTTTGAAGCTGCAATAGCAATGATTGTCCTTATAGTTGACATCTTAGCTACAGGACTGAATGTCTCATCATAATCTATGCCATAGGTCTGGGCATAGCCTTTCACCACCAATCTAGCTTTGTATCTGGCTATACTTCCATCTGCAAGCTTCTTCACTTTATAAACCCATTTATTTCCAATTACTTTCTTACCATTTGGTTTAGGAACAAGTTCCCATGTCTTGTTCTCCTCCAGTGCATTGAACTCTTCCTTCATTGCTTCTTCCCATTGCTTCTTACCTTTAGCTTCATCATAGTTCTGAGGTTCTTCATCATCTTTGACCATATATGCATAGTTCTTCTGAGTTATGTAAGAAGTATCATAAGAATACCTTTCTGGTTGTCTCCTTGTCCTGACTGACCTTCTTGGTTCACATTCTTCATAAGTTTCTGGATACACCTCTTCATCAAATATAGGAGCTTCTTCATTTCTTCTTGTTAATCCACTTCTGGATGTACTTGCTTGCATATAGTCTTCATCTCTATTTACCTGCACAATTGATTTTCCTTTCTCACATCTTCTTACCTCTTCTTCAAATTCTTCAGCTGTATGACTTTGATCTGCATACCAACTTTTCTGTTCATCAAATGTAACATCTCTAGAAACAAGAAATTGTTTTGTTAGAGGATTCCACAACCTGTAACCCATCTGCTTTTCATCATAACCAATGAGCACATATTTTTCTGCCTTTGGTTCAAGTTTATGCCTAAGTTGTGATGGCACATAAGCATATGCAATTGATCCAAACACTCTACAATGATCTAGTGTTGGTTTCTTACCCCACCAAGCTTCATATGGAGTCATTCCATTCAGAGCTGCACATGGTAATCTATTCACAAGATATGTAGCTGTATTTACAGCCTCAGCCCAAAGATAATTTGGACAATTCTTCTCCTTTAGCATAGCTCTAGCAAACTCAACCAGAGTCCTGTTCCTTCTTTCTGCTACACCATTTTGTTGTGGTGTATACCTGCAAGTTATTTCTCTCTTAATACCTGCATTCCAAAGACAATCATTGAACTCTTGGGAGAAGTATTCTCCCCCTCCATCAGACCTCAGTCTCTTAAGCTTTTGACCTGTGACTCTCTCTGCATATGCATGAAAATGCTTGAAAGCTCCAAACACTTCTGATCCTTCCTTCAAAACATATAATGTTATCCATCTTGTAGCATCATCAATGAAAAGAACATAATACCTTGAGCCACTGATAGATCCTTCTTTTGTTGGTCCCCATACATCTGTATGAATGAGCTCAAGTACTCCATCATGTTTGAATCCTTTCTTTTGAAATGGTAACCTGTGTGCTTTACCCATTTGACATGCTTCACATTTATAAACCATATGTTGACTTTGCACATTTGGTAATCCTAGTGCAGACTGATTAGCAACCATAGCTTTAATTCCTCTTTCATTGAAATGACCTAATCTCTTATGCTAGAGATCAAGTTCTGTAATCACTCCTTCACCATGTGTAAGCAAAGCTTGACCAATATTCCCTTGCACTCTTAAAGTAAAGAGTCTACCTTCTTTCTTACCAGAGACAATCTGATTATACCCATTTTCTGGATCTTCAACAAATACTCCTTCATTTGTAAACCTGACTTGAAAACCTTTTTCAACTATCTGTCCCACACTAATCAAGTTTTTAGGTATTGTAGGAACATACAAAACATTGGTTAGCAAATCTGCTCCACTCTTGCATTCACTTTTCCAATTGAATGTACACTATGTCTTGTATTATCACCAGTTTGAACTGTATGACTAGAAATGCCTTTTTCCAATTCTGACATCAATTCTATGTTTCCTGACAAATGATTAGAACATCCAGAGTCAATGTAAAATACCTTTAGATCTTCTTTGTCTGATGTGCTGATTGAATTCATCATCAATGATGTATGACTTTCATTATGTGTGTCATTTGCATAGTTGTAGTAGGTGGTGTTGTAGGATTGATTCTGTCCCCAACTTCTTCCTCCACCTCTACCATAGCCTCCTCTTTGACTTTGTCTACCTCTTTGAAAATTACTTTGATATCTTCCACCTCGACCTCTGCTATTGTTGTTTTGATTCTGGTTTGATCCTTGTTGGTTGTGCCAACAATCATGAGCCAAATGATTACTCAATCCACAGATCCAGCAAGCCTTCTTGTTGTTATTTTGATTACCTCTTCCTCTTCCAAAGCCTCTTGCTCTTCCTCTGCCAGTGCCTTTACCTCTTGCATAATAAGCTTGAGAACTAGACTCCTATTCGTCCTTTGCTTTACCTTTATCTCCTTTCTTCTTGTTCTTCATGTACATTGCAGAACTTTGTCCTTTATCTCCATCTCCCTTCAAGTCTTGCTCATATGTGAGCATCAAACCAAGCAACTGGTTCAAATCTGGAACATAATGATTTAATGAAAGTTTTGTTGATAAGACAAAAGGTTTCCACCTTTCATCCCCTCTCAAGCCTGCAAGTAGTTGAGCAATCAATCTGTGATCTTCAACATCTTCATCTATGGATCCAAGACTATCTGCTAGATCCTTCATCTTAGTGACATAATCACTAATGGTTGTTGGTGCAAGACAAGCCTACACACATTGGCTTGGACCCTTGGACTTATGGAAGATTAGCATGGATAAAGGATTATCAAGGCTTCACTTAAAGCAAGGCTCATGTGAACATATGCTTATGTGTTCCTACCTTTTTACCTCTTGTAAAAGTCTAAGTGACTTATCATTTGTTTGTAATCACTTTAAGTCATCCACCTACTTCTAGAGTCGTGGAAATTTGAATGTTGAGATGGAGAGAATATCTCCCTACTTTTAGAGGAGAAATTCAAGGGAGCCTAAGTTTGAAATTCAAATTTAGATGATCTAAAAACCTCTATAAAAGATGAAGGAAAAAGTCGCGGGAGAGACAGTCATTCTAGCTCACTCCCCGAGGCATTTTTTTTCATTGTAACTCATTGTGTGTGAGGGTTACTCTATTCCCAACATCACACTACCTCATTTAGCTGTGCTTGGCAAGCTAATGAGATTGTACAAACACATTTATCAATAGAAGTATACATTTTATCATCTCTGGTTTTTTCTGAGTATTCTACTCCAAGTCTGTCAACTTCAAAGAAGCATTGCTCTGGATCTACTGAACCAAATCAAGTGTTATATAGCTCATTGGAACCAGCTCAAAGTCTACTACAAGCATACAAAAGTTCAAAGGATTTCATTCAGCCAATTGGGAGAAAATCGATTCGAAGTGCAGACTGGTCTCAGTCTGCAGAGTTCCTGAAAAGTCGGGGGTGATTATAACTTTGCTAAACTTATTTCTCAGTGCATAGTTTATCAATTGAAGTGATTCCACCTGTGATTGGTAGCTTACTAAGGTACATTAATACTCCCAAAAGGAATTGTGCCAATTTTAAGTGTGCTGGACACACTGAGTAAAAGTCTGAGCAGGTATCATTACAAGAATAGAAGGTTTTTGCTTGATTTGTGAAGTACCAACTTATCTGTTTTGGTTTGATCATTACCCAAACCATTTCCAAAGTACATATATGGTTTCTTTGTGTCATTTGGAAGCTAAGCAAGTGTACTAAGCATATCTGAAAAGAAAAGAGGGCAGGTGTGAAGCAGGTTTTGCAGCACCAACTGATTTCCTGAGTGCATCCATCCATCACTCTCAACAGTGGTATCAGAGCAAAACAAGGTAATCATGGGTGATGGTTTCCCTTCTTTCATTGACAAATTGGACAGAAACAACTATCAAGCTTGGTCATTGAGAATGAAGACCTATCTACAAGGGAGAAGTCTATTTGGATACATATCAGGAGATGAGGAGTTGCCCTCATTCAAGACTAGAGGACTACCTACAAAGGATGAACATGAAAGGCTCAACCAATGGTGTGCAAAGGATGCTTTGGCAAGGTCTTATCTCTTAAACTCTATATCTGACTTTCTTTTACCTCATGTAAGGAACTGTAAGACTTCCCAAGAGACTTGGGAAACCTTGTCAAATTATTTTTCTTCCAACACAAGGGCTAGGAAGAATCAATTATGGATAGAGTTCACAACACTTAGGAAGCAGCCCAAGCAATCAGTCTCAGAGTATGTGACAAAGATCAAAGATGTGGCAGACCAACTAGCAAGCATTGGAGAAGAAATTGAAGAGGAGCAAATAGTCAGGCAAGTGACAAATGGACTCAAGGCAGATGATAAGTGGGAAAGTTTCACCACTGCAATGGACCTCTACATGGACATGCATACCCCTGATCTCACAACACTCATGGGCCAACTATTTACACATGAAGCAAAGTTCACCAAAGCTAGAGATCAATCAAAAGGTAATAACCCCTCTGCTCTCTATACTGATAAGAAAATTAAAGATAAAGGCAAGAAGAAACAGGATGAAGAAGGCTCTACCTCTCAAGCCAATTATGCAGGGAGAGGTAGGTCATCTAGAGGAAGAGGCAGAGGAGGTAAGTCAGGTAGGGGGAGACCCTACAACTCAACACCATGCAACATCTGTGGGTTGTCCAATCATACCACAGATGAATGCTACAAGAACTACAAAAATCAGAGAGGAAGAGGCTACTCAAGAGGTGGATACTCTCAAGGAAGAGGCAGATTCAACCAACATCAAAGCTACAATGGGTACAACAACCAATACAACAACAATTACAACAACAACCACAATGGAAGCTACCAAGGTGGATTCAGAAATAGAAGAGACTACAACAACTACACAGAGGAGCAGGATGACTCCTTATTGATCATGAACATGACCTCCAAGATAGGTACAAATGATGATCATTTATTTTACATTGACTCAGGATGTTCTAACCATGTAGCTGGCAATGTGGCACTACTTTCTGATTTGGAAGAGCCCAAGGGCAAACATCAGGTACAAACAGGTGATGACACTAAACACTCTGTTGTCAAAGTTGGAAATGTGAAGACATGTGATGGTAACCAGAATCTATTAAGCAGGGTACTCTATGTACCAACAATAACTAAGAATTTAATGAGTGTTGGTCAGATTGTGGAGAAAGGTTTGCAGGTCAGATTCACACAACATGGAGCATATGTGGAGGATCCAAAACAAGGCTTCAGAAGAATAGCAAAAGGGGAGAAATCAGGTAGATTATTTACATTTGAGCTAGAAGATACAAAAAACATTGCTTTGTATAATTACAAGGATCAGACACTTTCAGAATTAGAGATATGGCATAAGAGATTAGGGCACATAGGAGAAAGAACTCTTAAGCAAATGTGCAGGGATCAATGTGTGCTTGGGATACCTAATGTATCCAAGCAACACATGATTTACAAATGTGGATCATGTCAATTTGGTAAGTCTCACAGATTACCCTACTCAAGGAAAGGTTTCATGCATGAAGACTACCTAGACTTGGTACACACAGATGTTTGGGGACCTAGCAAGGACCCTTCCATTTCTGGTTCAAGGTATTATGTGTCTTTCATTGATGACTATAGCAGGTGGACCATTTTATACTTTATGAAGCATAAAGATGAAGTGTTTAATTGTTTCAAGAGGTATCTTGCACTTGTTGAGAATCAAACAGGTAAAAGCTTGAAGAGGCTAAGATCAGATGGTGGAGGAGAGTACTTCTCCAATGAGTTTGAAGATTTCTTGCAGGAAAGAGGCATCAAGAGGGAGATCACTACAAGGTACTCACCTGAACAAAATGGGGTAGCAGAAAGAAGGAATAGACTTATAGTAGAAACAACTAGGTCTATGCTCAATGAAAAAAGGTTGCCAAATTACCTATGGGCAGAGAGTGTGTCCACTGCCACTTACCTAATCAATAGGTTGCCATCCAAATCACTTGATGGCATGACTCCATATGAAGCTTGGCATGGTAAGAGACCCTCTCTGGATCATTGCAAAATATTTGGATGTGTAGCATATGTGCATATTCCCTCACAGGTAAGAGGAAAGCTAGACCCAAAGGCAGAGAAATGTATCTTCATTGGTTATGATTTGAACCAAAAGGGATACAGATTCTACAACCCCACAAACAAAGGGTTCAAGGTAAGCAGAGATGTCATATTTGAAGAAAATGACTCATGGTATGAGAATGAATGCAGGAAAGTGAGTTTACCCTATGACATGGAGGAAGATTTTCCAAAGCTTACCAAGGAAGAGCCAACTCAGCAAGAAGACTCAAGCTCAGATGATGATACCATCAACCTTGAAGAGTTCAAGGCTTGGAAATCCAAAGGAAAGATGAAGATGAAGCAATTGGAAGACAAGGCAGAAACTTCTACTCAAGCTATGAGAAGATCTCAGAGAGAGAAGAAGAAGCCTATCAGATTTGGGTATGACACATCACTTGTAACTAAACATTCTGTATATCTTGCAAAAGACTTGTTGAATGAAGAACCAGGTACCTATGAAGAAGCAATTACAAAGCCAGAATGGAGAGAAGCCATGGATGAGGAGATAGAAGCCCTCAAAGAAAGTGATACTTGGGACTTAGTACCCAAGAAGGATTCTATGAAGGTGATAGGATCCAGATGGATCTACAAATTGAAAAAGAATTCAGATGGAACAATTAACAGGTACAAAGCTAGGTTGGTAGCCAAGGGTTTTGCACAAACCCAAGGCATTGATTATGAGGAGACATTTTCTCCTGTGGCCAAGATGCCAACTATCAGAGTTTTGGTGAGTGTAGCTGCATCCAAGAATTGGAACATGTACCAATTGGATGTGAAGAATGCATTCCTAAATGGATGGATATCTGAAGAAGTCTACATGTCACAACCACCTGGCTATGAAGATCCAAGAAAGGTACATTATGTTTGTAAATTGAAGAAGGCTCTGTATGGATTGAAGCAGGCACCTAGAGCATGGAATTACAGATTGACCACCTACCTCCAAGACCAAGGATTTGTGATGAGCAAAGCAGACACTTCTCTATTCATAAAGAGAAATAATACAGAGGTAATTTACCTATGTGTTTATGTAGATAACATCATCATTACAGGTAATGATGTCAATGGGATTAGACACATCAAAGAACAGATGATGAAAGAATTCAAGATTAGTGATCTTGGATTACTAAAATATTTCCTAGGTCTTGAATTGATCTACACAAACTCAGGTATATACATCACTCAAAAGAAGTATGTACAGGATATGGTCAAGAAATTTGGTTTACAGGATGCTAAGGTATCTACTACTCCAATGGAGGTTAACCAAAAGCTAAGTGCTCATGAAGGAGAAGAAATCAAAGACATTACAGGATACCAAAGTATTGTGGGTAGTTTGAACTATGCTACCTTGACAAGAATTGACATAGCATATGGAGTAAGTGTACTTAGTCAATTCATGCACAAACCAAGGATACCTCACCTAGAGGCAGCAAAGAAGATCTTAAAGTACCTCAAGGGAACTCAAAGTCATGGTTTGTATTTTCCTTATACATCAGATATTGACATAAAGGTTTACTCAGATGCAGATTGGGCAGGATGCAAGGATGATAGGAGAAGCACCTCAGGATATATTTGTTTTGCAGGGGATAAGCCTATCTCTTGGTCAGCTAAGAAGCAACCTACAGTGGCATTGTCATCCACTGAAGCAGAGTATAGAGGACTTGCAAATGCTACTCAAGAAGCTATATGGTTGAAGCTTCTATATACAGAGTTAGGTCTATTCACAAGACCACCTATCATATTTGGAGACAACACTAGCTCTCTTCACCTTGCAGCAAACCCAATTTATCATGCCAGAACAAAGCACATAGAGGTTCATTACCACTATGTGAGAGAGAAATTGCTAAGTAAAGAGATTCAATTGACATATGTTTCTACTAATATGCAATGTGCAGATTTACTTACAAAGGCATTGGATGGAAACAAGCTAGGCAGATTCAAATCTATGATTGGATTGCAGGAAGTGATTGAAGAATGAAAGAGAAGATTTTAAGCCAAAGTGTTTGGCTTGAGGGGGAGCTGTTGGTGCAAGACAAGCCTACACACATTGGCTTGGACCCTTGGACTTATGGAAGATTAGCATGGATAAAGGATTATCAAGGCTTCACTTAAAGCAAGGCTCATGTGAACATATGCTTATGTGTTCCTACCTTTTTACCTCTTGTAAAAGTCTAAGTGACTTATCATTTGTTTGTAATCACTTTAAGTCATCCACCTACTTCTAGAGTTGTGGAAATTTGAATGTTGAGATGGAGAGAATATCTCCCTACTTTTAGAGGAGAAATTCAAGGGAGCCTAAGTTTGAAATTCAAATTTAGATGATCTAAAAACCTCTATAAAAGATGAAGGAAAAAGTCGCGAGAGAGACAGTCATTCTAGCTCACTCCCCGAGGCATTTTTTTTCTTCATCTTAGTGACATAATCACTAATGGTTGTTGGTGCAAGACAAGCCTACACACATTGGCTTGGACCCTTGGACTTATGGAAGATTAGCATGGATAAAGGATTATCAAGGCTTCACTTAAAGCAAGGCTCATGTGAACATATGCTTATGTGTTCCTACCTTTTTACCTCTTGTAAAAGTCTAAGTGACTTATCATTTGTTTGTAATCACTTTAAGTCATCCACCTACTTCTAAAGTCGTGGAAATTTGAATGTTGAGATGGAGAGAATATCTCCCTACTTTTAGAGGAGAAATTCAAGGGAGCCTAAGTTTGAAATTCAAATTTAGATGATCTAAAAACCTCTATAAAAGATGAAGGAAAAAGTCGCGGGAGAGACAGTCATTCTAGCTCACTCCCCGAGGCATTTTTTTTCATTGTAACTCATTGTGTGTGAGGGTTACTCTATTCCCAACATCACACTACCTCATTTAGCTGTGCTTGGCAAGCTAATGAGATTGTACAAACACATTTATCAATAGAAGTATACATTTTATCATCTCTGGTTTTTTCTGAGTATTCTACTCTAAGTCTGTCAACTTCAAAGAAGCATTGCTCTGGATCTACTGAACCAAATCAAGTGTTCTATAGCTCATTGGAACCAGCTCAAAGTCTACTACAAGCATACACAATTTCAAAGGATTTCATTCAGCCAATTGGGAGAAAATCGATTCGAAGTGCAGACTGGTCTCAGTCTGCAGAGTTCCTGAAAAGTCGGGGGTGATTATAACTTTGCTAAACTTATTTCTCAGTGCATAGTTTATCAATTGAAGTGATTCCACTTGTGATTGGTAGCTTACTAAGGTACATTAATACTCCCAAAAGGAATTGTGCCAATTTTAAGTGTGCTGGACACACTGAGTAAAAGTCTGAGCAGGTATCATTATAAGAATAGAAGGTTTTTGCTTGATTTGTGAAGTACCAACTTATCTGTTTTGGTTTGATCATTACCCAAACCATTTCCAAAGTACATATATGGTTTCTTTGTGTCATTTGGAAGCTAAGCAAGTGTACTAAGCATATCTGAAAAGAAAAGAGGGCAGGTGTGAAGCAGGTTTTGCAGCACCAACTGATTTCCTGAGTGCATCCATCCATCACTCTCAACAATGGTTTGACTTGGCTTCTTCTTGAATGTTGTAAACTCTGACCATAGACTTGCTTTCCGTGCTTTAGTAGTGCTTTGGAAATGATACTCCAATGCATTCCATATATCTTCAGATGATTCCAATCCTCTGATGTGTGGTAGCAAATGATCAGAGATTGTATTGTAGATGTAGGCTTTTGCACTTGCATCCTTCTTCTGCCAATGCTTTAAAGCATCAAGTTCCTCTTTCTTTGGTCGGCTTTCATCTTCAAATACTGGCTTCTCTTCTTCACCTGTTACATATATCATGATATCCTTACTCATAAGTAAGGCTTCCATTCTCATTACCCATGCGGGGTAATTATCTCTGTCCAGTTTGTCAATGGAGACATGATCTGCCATAGTTCTTTCCTTCTGCTGCAACCTGTGAGCTTAAAGGATAAAGGATAATACCTTTTGAGGTTCTTTGTGTATGAGGATACTTTTGAAGTAACCTTTTGATGCCTTGTGTCTTCAAATGCTTCACCTTTAAAACTTTAATGGAAAACTTTACAAAAACTTCTCGTACCTTTGTCATCTTCTGCTCTCGAGAATCTTTCTGCTCTGATACCACTTGTTGATGTATGAAACACCACAAGAAATGAATTAATGTGACACTAGAACACCTCTATGGTCACCATTAACTCATTGCCACTCCAAACTTTGAGAAATGATAGCCTAAAGTGAGAACTTTGCTTCTACAGAAATTCCTAGTCACCGAAATGACATACCTTCAGTATTTTGCTAATTTCTCCTAGCTCAAATATTATTTCTCAATGAAACGATATAGGCTGAAACTAGAAACGTAGAGCTTTCCAACAAGCTATCATATGCATCAAACGGAGATCTAGAACTCAAGTTATGGCCCTCACAAGATGACCCTGTATGACCTTCCAAAACTGGAATTTTTACTTGTTTTAGTATTCCTGATGTCCAAAAATAAAAAATTCGATGCCTGGCATCGAATTTCAGTCCAAGTCGATGCCTGGCATCGAATTTGGGCTTTTTTTGGCTATTTTTTTGCACCAGAAACACTCTATTTTACACACACATGAAGAAGATGACTTATATGCTAGAAGTCGATGCCGGGCATCCATTTTATGCTGGAACTCGATGCCAGGCATCGAGTTGCTCCATAAACTTCATATTTTTAGAAGATTCAACAACACTTAACACACAGAGAATGAAAAAATGACTTATCAGCCAAGATTCGATGCCACGCATCGAATTGCTCAGAAAACATGAACTTTTGAATTCATCACACAGTAGGCAAGCATGAAGATGATGGAGAGAGACTCATACACAGAACTTTACTCAGTTCTTTCTCATAACTATAAAAAACTCAGAAGTTTTACAGTTGCTTTCTCACTCAGAGAAGCCCAACTATACTCAGTCGTATAAAATGAACTCCTTCTTCTACTTCTTCCTCTATTCTCTCGCTCTCTCTCTCTCCGCGTCAGTTGATACAAACTAACTTATATAGATTTTCGTATTCTCGTGATTTTAAAAAACTTCTAGAACTAAAGTGAACTAACTTTACAAATATGATACATTTGTGAATTTGTCCCTTCACATAGGCATGGGGTTTTCTTCCTAAGATTTGACCTTCAAATATATGTCTAATTAGTGAGTGTTTCTCCAACACTATAGACTGGTGAAGTATCTCAATGATCTTGGATATCAAAGTTCAAAAGCAGATTCAAGTCTACTTATCAAAAGAACAGAGGAAGGTACAATCTACATTTGTATTTATGTAGATGACATTATAATCATAGGTACTTCAGATGAAGGAATCAAGGAGGTAAAGAGATTACTTGAGAAAGAGTTTAAGATCAGTGATCTAGGAAAGTTGTCATACTTTCTTGGAATGGAAGTTACTTATACAGATCATGGCATATATGTGTCACAAGAAAGGTATCTTCTGAACTTGTTGAAGAAGTTTGATATGGAAAATTGCAGAGAAGCTTCAAGTCCACTTGAAGTTAATCACAAGCTCAGTAAATATGATGGTGCAGACTACAAAGATATGAGGAAGTATCAATCTCTTGTGGGTAGTTTGATTTATGCTACACTAACAAGACCTGATCTTAGTTATGTAGTGGGAGTTTTGTCACAATTCATGCATTGTCCAAAGGACCCACATTGGATTGCAGGTCAAAGAGTTCTCAGATATATCAAAGGAACTATAAAGGAAGGATTATATTATCCTTTTACATCAGATTTGAAGTTGAGAGCCTACAGTGACTCAGATTGGGCAGGTAACCAAGATGACAGAAGATCAACTCATGGTTACATGATATACATTGGTGATAAGCTTGTAAGTTGGTGTTCAAAGAAACAACATACAGTAGCATTATCATCAACTGAAGCAGAGTACAAAGGACTTGTGGAAGCAGCTAAGGAAGTCATATGGATGCAGACATTGTTCAAGAGCTTAGGCATTGATCAAGGTACACCTACAATACATGGAGATAATATGAGTTCACTTTATCTTGCAGCAAATCCAGTATTTCATGCAAGGACAAAGCACATAGAGATACAGTATCATTTTCTCAGAGAAAAGGTAATGGAGAAGGAGATTGAAGTGGAGTACATTTCTACTAAAGATCAGTTAGCAGACATAATGACAAAGATCTTGGATGGTGTGAAGACCAGCAGATTCAAAAGCATGGCAGGAGTAAAAGAAAAGAAGATGATATGAAGAAACAGGGAATGTCAATTAGTGATTGAT
>MU260542.1:105000-107500 GCA_020310875.1 Ceratopteris richardii
ATGTGTGTCATTTGCATAGTTGTAGTAGGTGGTGTTGTAGGATTGATTTTGTCCCCAACTTCTTCCTCCACCTCTACCATAGCCTCCTCTTTGACTTTGTCTACCTCTTTGAAAATTACTTTGATATCTTCCACCTCGACCTCTGCTATTGTTGTTTTGATTCTGGTTTGATCCTTGTTGGTTGTGCCAACAATCATGAGCCAAATGATTACTCAATCCACAGATCCAGCAAGCCTTCTTGTTGTTATTTTGATTACCTCTTCCTCTTCCAAAGCCTCTTGCTCTTCCTCTGCCAGTGCCTTTACCTCTTGCATAATAAGCTTGAGAACTAGACTCCTATTCGTCCTTTGCTTTACCTTTATCTCCTTTCTTCTTGTTCTTCATGTACATTGCAGAACTTTGTCCTTTATCTCCATCTCCCTTCAAGTCTTGCTCATATGTGAGCATCAAACCAAGCAACTGGTTCAAATCTGGAACATAATGATTTAATGAAAGTTTTGTTGATAAGACAAAAGGTTTCCACCTTTCATCCCCTCTCAAGCCTGCAAGTAGTTGAGCAATCAATCTGTGATCTTCAACATCTTCATCTATGGATCCAAGACTATCTGCTAGATCCTTCATCTTAGTGACATAATCACTAATGGTTGTTGGTGCAAGACAAGCCTACACACATTGGCTTGGACCCTTGGACTTATGGAAGATTAGCATGGATAAAGGATTATCAAGGCTTCACTTAAAGCAAGGCTCATGTGAACATATGCTTATGTGTTCCTACCTTTTTACCTCTTGTAAAAGTCTAAGTGACTTATCATTTGTTTGTAATCACTTTAAGTCATCCACCTACTTCTAAAGTCGTGGAAATTTGAATGTTGAGATGGAGAGAATATCTCCCTACTTTTAGAGGAGAAATTCAAGGGAGCCTAAGTTTGAAATTCAAATTTAGATGATCTAAAAACCTCTATAAAAGATGAAGGAAAAAGTCGCGGGAGAGACAGTCATTCTAGCTCACTCCCCGAGGCATTTTTTTTCATTGTAACTCATTGTGTGTGAGGGTTACTCTATTCCCAACATCACACTACCTCATTTAGCTGTGCTTGGCAAGCTAATGAGATTGTACAAACACATTTATCAATAGAAGTATACATTTTATCATCTCTGGTTTTTTTCTGAGTATTCTACTCTAAGTCTGTCAACTTCAAAGAAGCATTGCTCTGGATCTACTGAACCAAATCAAGTGTTCTATAGCTCATTGGAACCAGCTCAAAGTCTACTACAAGCATACACAATTTCAAAGGATTTCATTCAGCCAATTGGGAGAAAATCGATTCGAAGTGCAGACTGGTCTCAGTCTACAGAGTTCCTGAAAAGTCGGGGGTGATTATAACTTTGCTAAACTTATTTCTCAGTGCATAGTTTATCAATTGAAGTGATTCCACTTGTGATTGGTAGCTTACTAAGGTACATTAATACTCCCAAAAGGAATTGTGCCAATTTTAAGTGTGCTGGACACACTGAGTAAAAGTCTGAGCAGGTATCATTATAAGAATAGAAGGTTTTTGCTTGATTTGTGAAGTACCAACTTATCTGTTTTGGTTTGATCATTACCCAAACCATTTCCAAAGTACATATATGGTTTCTTTGTGTCATTTGGAAGCTAAGCAAGTGTACTAAGCATATCTGAAAAGAAAAGAGGGCAGGTGTGAAGCAGGTTTTGCAGCACCAACTGATTTCCTGAGTGCATCCATCCATCACTCTCAACAATGGTTTGACTTGGCTTCTTCTTGAATGTTGTAAACTCTGACCATAGACTTGCTTTCCGTGCTTTAGTAGTGCTTTGGAAATGATACTCCAATGCATTCCATATATCTTCAGATGATTCCAATCCTCTGATGTGTGGTAGCAAATGATCAGAGATTGTATTGTAGATGTAGGCTTTTGCACTTGCATCCTTCTTCTGCCAATGCTTTAAAGCATCAAGTTCCTCTTTCTTTGGTCGGCTTTCATCTTCAAATACTGGCTTCTCTTCTTCACCTGTTACATATATCATGATATCCTTACTCATAAGTAAGGCTTCCATTCTCATTACCCATGCGGGGTAATTATCTCTGTCCAGTTTGTCAATGGAGACATGATCTGCCATAGTTCTTTCCTTCTGCTGCAACCTGTGAGCTTAAAGGATAAAGGATAATACCTTTTGAGGTTCTTTGTGTATGAGGATACTTTTGAAGTAACCTTTTGATGCCTTGTGTCTTCAAATGCTTCACCTTTAAAACTTTAATGGAAAACTTTACAAAAACTTCTCGTACCTTTGTCATCTTCTGCTCTCGAGAATCTTTCTGCTCTGATACCACTTGTTGATGTATGAAACACCACAAGAAATGAATTAATGTGACACTAGAACACCTCTATGGTCACCATTAACTCATTGCCACTCCAAACTTTGAGAAATGATAGCCTAAAGTGAGAACTTTGCTTCTACAGAAATTCCTAGTCACCGAAA
>MU260542.1:117500-120000 GCA_020310875.1 Ceratopteris richardii
TTTGACTTTTACAATGAGATAAAGTAGTAATTAACCACTAGCATATGTTCCTATGGTTCTTCATGTATGTAGAGTCTTCATGATATCTTTCAAGCCAAATGTGTAGGCTTGTGATTTACACCAATAACTCCCCCTCAAGCCAAACATTTTGGCTTAAGTCTTCATCTTCAATCTTCAATTATATCCTGCAATCGAATCATAGATTTAAACCTACAAAGTTTGGTTCCATCCAAAGCTTTAGTCAGCAAATCTGCACATTGCATGGTGGTTGACACATAAGTCAGTTGAATATCTTTGCTTAGCAATTTCTCTCTCACATAATGATAATGAACTTCTATGTGTTTGGTCCTAGCATGATAGATTGGATTAGCTGCAAGGTAAAGAGAACTTGTATTATCTCCAAAAATTATTGGAGGCCTAGTATATAGACCCAATTCTGTATACAAAAGCTTAATCCAAATTGCTTCTTGAGTGAATTAGCTAGCCCTCTATACTTTGCCTCTGTAGAAGAGAATGCCACAGTTGGTTGCTTCTTTGCAGACCATGAAATTGGTTTGTCACCTGCAAAGGAAATGTATCCAGAAGTGCTTCTCCTATCATCCTTGAATCCTGCCCAATCTGCATCTAAATAGACTTTTATATCAATATCTGAAGTGTAAGGAAAATACAAACCATGGTTCTGTGTACCCTTAAGATACTTCAAGATTCTCTTGGCAGCCTCTAAGTGAGGTATCCTTGGCTTGTGCATAAATTGACTTAGCACACTAACTCCATATGCAATATCGATTCTTGTTATGGTAGGATAGTTCAAGCTACCCACCATACTTTGATAACCTGTAATGTCTTTGACTTCATCACCTTCATGGGCACTTAGCTTTAGGTTTACCTCCATTGGAGTGCTTGCTACTTTAGTATTGTGCAAGTGAAACTTCTTCAACATATCCTGTACATACCTTTTCTGAGTAATGTATATCCTTGAATTAGTGTAAACTAATTCAAGCCCTAAAAAATACTTCAGTAACCCAAGATCATTGATCTTGAATTCCTTCATCATCTGGCTTTTGATATGTCTGATTCCATTGACATCATTACTTGTAATGATGATTTCATCAACATAAACACAAAGATATATTACCTCTGAATTGCTTCTCTTAATGAATAGAGAAGTATCTGCCTTGCTCATGACAAAACCTTGGTCTTGGAGGTATGTAGTTAGCCTGTAATTCCATGCCCTAGGTGCCTGCTTCAATCCATATAAAGCCTTCTTTAATTTGCAAACATAAGTTATCTTCTTAGGGTCTTCATAGCCAGGAGGTTGTGACATATAAACCTCTTCTGAGATCCATCCATTCAAGAAAGCATTCTTGAGATCCAATTGGTATATATTCCAATTCTTTGATGCAGCCACACTTACCAACACTCTGATTGTTGGCATCTTGGCCACATGAGAAAATGTCTCTTCATAGTCAATGTCTTGGGTTTGTGCAAAACCCTTCGCTACCAATCTGGCTTTGTACCTATTAATTGTTCCATCAGAATTTCTTTTCAATTTATAGATCCATCTGGATCCTATTACCTTCATGGAGTCTTTCTTGGGTACTAACTCCCATGTATCACTCTCCTTGAGTGCTTCAATCTCCTCATCCATAGCTTCTTTCCATTCTGATTTGGTTATGGCTTCTTCATATGATCTTGGTTCTTCAATTGACAAATCCTTGGCAAGATAAAGTGAATGTTTAGTAACAAGAGATATATCATACCCATATCTGATAGGTTTTTTGCTTTCTCTCTGAGATCTTCTTATTGCTTGAGTTGAAGACTCAGGTATGTCTTCAAGCTTCTTCATCTTCATTTTGCCTTTGGACTTCCATGCCTTGAACTCTTCAAGGTTGATAGTATCTTCATCATCTGAACTTGAGTCTTCATTCTGAGTAGGTTCCTCCTTTGCAAGTCTTGGAAATTCCTCTTCCAAATCATAGGGTAGTTTCACTTTCCTGCATTCCTTCTCATACCAAGAATCATTCTCATCAAAGATCACATCTCTGCTTACCATAAATCCCTTATTGGTAGGGTTATAAAACCTATAACCTTTTTGACTTAAATCATATCCAATGAAAATACATTTTTCAGCCTTTGGATCTAGCTTACCTCTTACCTGAGAAGGAATGTGCACATATGCAACACATCCAAATATTTTTCAATGATCTAATGATGGTCTCTTACCATGCCATGCTTCATAGGGTGTCATACCATCAAGAGATTTAGATGGTAACCTGTTTATGAGATAAGTGGCAGTGGAAACACCCTCTGCCCATAGATAGTTACGTAACTTCTTCTCATTAAGCATAGATCTAGCTGTCTTAACAATTAACCTATTTCTTCTTTCTGCTACCCCATTCTATTCAGGAGAATACCTTGTTTTTATTTCCCTTTTGATGCCTGTGTCCTGCAAGAAGTCCTCAAATTCATTAGAGAAGTACTCACCTCCTTCATCTGGCCT
>MU260542.1:130000-155000 GCA_020310875.1 Ceratopteris richardii
CTTAAAAAGAGATCATTCATGTGCTAATACATGAAAGCAAATATGAACTTTACTATAAGTGGTCAAGCATTTAGGCTTGGAGTAATTGCACCAACTCCCCCTCAAGCCAAACATGCTTGGGCTTCAACTTCCTTTGATTTCTTGCAATCCAATCATCATCTTGAACCTGTTCAATTTAGTTCCATCCAAGGACTTAGTTAGCATATCTGCACATTGTATGTTTGTAGATACATAGGACAGTAGTATGTTCTTGCTAAGCACCTTCTCTCTCACATAATGGTAATGGACTTCAATATGCTTAGTCCTTGCATGATACATAGGATTAGCAACTAAATGCAATGAGCTAGTGTTATCTCCAAAGGTCATTTGAGTGTATGTATGTAGCCCCAAGTTTGAGTAGAGTAGCTTTAACCACATTGCCTCTTGTGTTGCATTTGTCAGGTCCCTATATTCAGCTTTAGTTGATGACAATGCCACAATTGGTTGTTTCTTTTGATGACCATGAAATCAACTTAGACCCTGAAAAAGATAAGTAGCTAGATATGCTCCTCCTATCATCTTTTGAGCCAATGCAATCTGCATTAGAGTATACCTTGATATCCAAGTAAGATGTAAATGGATACAATAGTCCTTCATTATGGTACCCTTTAAGTACTTTATGATCCTTTTTGGAGCTTCCATGTGAGGCTTTCTTGGTGTATGCACTCAATATATTTACTCCATAGCATATATCTACTCTTGTTAGTGTTGCATAATTGAGAATCCAAACAAGACTTTGATAACCTGTAATGTCTTCAAGCAGCTCTCCTTCATGAGCACTGAGTTTGTGATTAATTCCATGGGTGTAGCTATAATGTTTTGCATTCTCCATCTTGAACTTAGTTAACATATCATGGATGTACTTCCTTTGAGTAATGAAAACACGAGAATCTATATAAACAATCTCTAAGCCAAGAAAATATGTGAGCAATGCAAGATCATTGATCTTGAACTCCTCCTCCATCTAGGCTTTGATCTTCTTGATGCCATTGGCATCATTTCCTGTAATGGTAATGTCACCCACATAAACACATAGATAAATAACTTTTGAATCGGTCTTCTTAATAAGCAATGAAGAACCTACTTTGCTTGCAACAAAACCTTGGTCCTACAAGTGTGTGACAAGCCTATGGCTCCAAGCTCTAGGAGCTTGCTTTAAATCATATAGTGCCTTCCTGAATTTACACACATAGTGAGGTTTGTCTTTGTCTTCATATCCTAGTGGTTGAGCCATGTAGACCTCTTCAAAAATCCACCCATTAAGGAATGCATTTTTTACATCTAATTGGTACCAATTCCAATTCTTTTAAGGAGCTATACTTACTAAAACTTTGATAGTTTACATCTTAGCCATAGGTGAGAAGGTCTCTTCATAATCCACTCCATGGGTTTGAGCAAACCCCTTTGCTACTAGCCTTGCTTTATACCTATTTATTGTGCCATTTGAATTCTTTTTCACTTTCCAAATCCACCTGAATCCTATTACCTTCATGAATGGTTTTCTGGAACCAAATCCCAAGTGTTATTCTCTTGAAGTGCTTCAATTTCCTCTTGCAAAACTTCTCTCCTTTCTTCTCTCTTGTTGGATTCTTCAAATGAAGAAGGTTCCTCTAACATACACTCTTTAGCCATGTATATAGAATGCTAAGTGACTATTGATGTTTCATAGCCATACCTTATAGGTTTCTTGCTTTCCCTTTGAGATCTTCCAAGTGCTTGATTGGATGAATCTACAATGTCTTCGAATTTTCTGATCTTTACTTTGCCCTTGGTCTTCAAAGCTTAAAATTCATCAAGGTTGATTTGTTCTTCATCTTTTGAATTGATATCCTTTGATGTATGTGCTTCCGCTTTGGTCAGATTTGGAAAATCAATTTTCAAATCATAGGTTATATTTATTGTATGTGTGCATAAGAAATGCACCCAAAAATCTTACAATGATCTAAAGAAGGTCTCCTTCCATTCCATGCCTCATAAGGTGTCATTCCATCCAGAGACTTGGATGAAAGCCTATTGATTAAGTAAGTGGCTGTGGAAATAGCCTCTGCCCATAGATAGTTAGGGAGTTTTTTCTCATTCAACATTGATCTTGGAGCCTCTACTATTACTCCATTTTTTACTCACAACCTCCATCAGATCTGAGCCTCTTCATACTTTTACCTATTTGATTCTCAACCAATGCCAGATACTTCTTGAAACAAGTTAGGACTTCATCTTTATGCTTCATAAAATAAAGTATTGTCCACCTACTATAGTCATCTATAAATGAAACATAATACCTTGAAGCTAAAATTGATGGCTCTCTGCTAGGACCCCACACATCTGTGTGTATAAGCTCCAAGTAGTCTTCAGACATGTATCCTCTTTTGATGAATGGTTGCCTATGTGACTTGCAAAATCGGCATGCTCCATATTTGTGAATCATGTGTTTCTTGGACACATTTGGGATGCCAAACACACTCTGATCCCTGCATATTTGCTTCAATCTCCTTTCACCTACATGACCTAGTCTCTTATGCCATATCTCTAATTCAGATAGGGTTTGGTCCTTATAATTGAAGAGAGAAATATTTCTTGTATACTCAACTTCAAAGGTAAAAAGTCTATGAGATTTCTCACATTTTGAAATCCTCTTGAAGCCTTGTTGTGGGTCCTCCACATATGCTCCATGCCTTGTGAATCTAACCAGTAAATCCTTCTCAATGATCTATCCAACACTGATTAGAATCTTGGTTATTCTTGGCACATACAATACCCTACTTAGAAGATTCATGTTACCATCAGATGCATTAACATTTCCAATTTTCTTTACTAAGTGCCTAGTGTCATTAGCTATCTAAACCTCATGCTTTCCTTTGGGTTCTTCAAGGTCATCCAATAATGCTACATCGCCTCCTACATGATTGGAGCAACGAGAATCAATATAGAATAGGTACTCATCATCTTTACCTTGCTTCGCTATCATATTCATGAGTAATAGGGAATCCACTTGATCATCTTTATAGTTTTTGTAGTTTTTTCTTTCCTCTAAAGCCCCCTTGATAGTTGTTGTAACCTTGGTTGTGATTGTGATGGTAGTTGTTTCCTCCATTATTGAATCTACCTCCTGATTGTCCATAGCCTCTTCTGTGGAAGCTCTTCCTCTTTGATTCTTTGGGTTCCTGAAGCATTCATATATGGTATGATTGGTCAAGCAACTAATGTTGGAAGGTGACAAATTGTATGGTCTCCCAATGCCTTGATTTCCTCCTCTACCCCTTCCTCTAGTACCTCTTCCTCTACATGTGAAATTCACTTGAGAGGTACTTACATCTTCTTCATTCTTCTTACCTTTGACTTTATCCTTAGTCTTATTTTCATCTATGTAAAGGGCAGAAGATTGATTACCTCTAGAAGTATCTCCATTCTTGTTGAGCTTTGTCTCATGTGTGAAGAGTTGTCCCATCAATGTATTGAGGTCAAGTATATGCATGTCCATATATAGGTACATTGATGTGGTAAAAGACTCCCATTTTATGGATCTTGTGTTTGATGAGAAGTATGAAGATAGTACCTCCCAAGCCCCTAGGGAAGTCTTACAATTCCTAATCTGAGGTAACAAAAGTTCAAAGATTGAATTGAGTATGTAAGACCGCTAGAGCATCCTTTTCACACCATGTAGCTAGTCTCCCTTGCTCCTCTCTTGTACGATGGTTTTTGCTTCTAAAGATTGGCATTTATTCATCTCTAGATATGTATCCATACAACCTTTTTCCTTGGAGGTAAGCCATC
This sequence comes from Ceratopteris richardii, assembly GCA_020310875.1. NCBI lineage: Eukaryota > Viridiplantae > Streptophyta > Polypodiopsida > Polypodiales > Pteridaceae > Ceratopteris > Ceratopteris richardii. The sequence goes on from MU260542.1 coordinate 133,811, forward strand.
ACCCTTAGCAACCATGCTAGATAATTTCCCCTACCCAGTTACCAATGAATGATGGAATCCATCTCCCATTTTACCTTTATGTTGCTTTGATACCACTGTTGGAGGAGATGGTGGACACCTTCCAAAGATGAGATGGTGCTGTAAATTGCTATTCCACATCAACCAAAACCAAGTTGAGGACCGCAAAATAGACCTCTTGAGCTTTCTAGGAAGCACAAATAATCACCCAAATACATTGGAAGATGATCCTCAAATCATTGGATAAAAAAAATAAGTTTGAGTTTCCACTATGAACCAAAAATTTCTATTTTGGTCACTACACCTACTTAGAGGAATGAAGAGTTCTCTTTCTTTGCTAAAAATTGAACAAAATCATTTTGGAAATATCTAATTAACTTGGGTAGTTACATTTTGCAAGTTATTTCAATTGAAAGGAAACTTTGTAGCCAGATAGTAGACGTAGTAATGAATCTACATCAACTGAAAGCACTACAAATGATCAAGTACACACTGAAAAATGGATCAGGGATGTGCATTGGTATGAGTGATATATGAAAACGTAGAAGAGATGAGATATGAGAAAGCTATATTTATTAATGCCCATAAATTACATTGATATTGGCAAGGAATGATTGCACAATCTGAGGGAAATGGTAGAGCTATAGTGTGAGCTTAAAATCCATGTGAAATCCCTCAAAATGTCTCTCCAAATCGGGCTCTTCTAGCTCCATATCCACATGACTAGATAGTACTCTTTTATAGACTTTTGTTGGAGCCAAGATTCAAGTTTGAATTCTGATCTTTACCTAAAAGTGCTCTAAAGTTTAAGGACTTGATTTTCCATAAATTGTCACCAAATAATTCGTGGGAAGATTCTCCTAAGAACTCATAATTGTAAGTCTTTCCTCATATGCACTTTTACAAGGAGTAAAAATTAATCATTTACAAGAGATAATTCATGTGCTAATACATGAATGCACATATGAACTTTAGGATATGTGGTCAAGCACTTAGGCTTGGAGTGATTGCACCAAAACACAAGAATAGCCTTCTAGCTTTTGAGGAGTCTAATATGCCTTATGAACTTCAAAAGAATTCTATAAAACGCCTTATGTGCTTAGCAAAATCAATGAGAAATGATTGATGCAGAAAAATAGGATTTCACAAAGACTAGTCAACAAGACCTCCTATTTTTTGTTGAATCCCACAAAATCAAATTGTCATCATAGCTAGCATGATTATAATAAATCAAATCCCTTTTGGAGGAATGTAATACATAGGATTGAGTAGCAAAAACAAGACAAGAAAAGTATCATTAGGCAATGTCTTAGCAATGAGCTTAACTATGATTGATGGTAGTATCAACTTTTTAGGGATGTGAAGAGATAGATCCCGAGATCTCAAAATCAAGATTTTACAATATACTAAACAAAACGTTATACAAAATTGTACACATGAACAATCTTTTCAACTAATGTTGAACCATTTGTTTGGATCACTATAGGGAGACAAAAGAGCCTCTGAAAGTTGATTATAGTTGGAGATGATAATGCAAAGATTGAAGTAGAGAAAATTTTGAAGATCAAGTGCAAATGCATATTGATCTAACTTATAATACGAGAGTTTGTGAGTGTTCATATAGACTGTATGTGAATTTTGCAACTCTTTTTACAATTATTTGAGTTTAAATTAGCTTGCAGGGCTTCCTAGTTGTGTTGAGGAAATCATTTTCTACTATCTAGGAAAAGTAGGAATCTAATCTTGGTTTTGATTTGGTGATTAATTTATTACCAAGCTCACCAACCTTCAACTCATGGAATTTGAACAACCTTCCTTTTCTCTTTTACAAAAGTAAAAACTTAAAACTTTTACATGAATAAGAGATAAATAAGATGCTCTTATGTGAAACCATAAATGATCTTTAACATGGATAAGATTCGAGAGAGGTTATCCTATTACTATGACACATTTCATAAACGACTTTAGGACTAAAGAAAGACCTTATCAAGCCTGATGAAAGATCTAACAAATAGTCTCATTTCCATCAAAAGGACTAGATATAGTCATTGCATATCAATATGATGCAAATGAAGCATTCTGAGTGCCTAAACCATTAAGATATGACAAAGGTGCATTTAACTTGGTATTTCTCAAAACCTACACCAACCTTTTAGGCATTGTTTTACCCTCTTCTATTTGAGCACTCTCATCACAAGTGCATCATATAAATCTCTACATTATCATTTGGAACCTGTTAAAGCTAATAAATTTCCTCATTTGGAACAACACTTATCACTTGTAAAAAAAGCCAACAAAGTGTCATACAGATCCTTCAAGCTAGCTGATGTCTCCTTGGTACATGAAAGTAAGAGATCAATTGCATCTTCCGAAAATAAACTATCATGGCTAACCTTATTTCATTTAGATTATGGGTGCCACAGGCTATAGTGTTTTCTTTCCAAATTGTACCCAACAAAAATACATATTACTCCTTTATCATCCAATTTATTTTGTTTTTGTTTAGGCACTAATGCATATACTAGATAAACAAAGACATGTCGATGACCAACATATGGTTTGAAACCATGCCAAGCCTCATATCGAGTGATCAATTGCAGTTCTTTGATGGAAGAGCTATTAAGTGTGAAGAAAAAAGAGATAAGGAAGAGAGATCTCACACACTCACACTCAAAGAAGGGTACACACACATTGAGACAAGGAAAGATGATCTTTTCTACTTCGTCTATTGCATAGACAAAATATTCAAGAACAACCAAATACAATAATCCAACCATTACAATATATAAAGAGAAGTACAAAGAGAAATCCCCAATGTCCACAAATAAGTGAGTTGGCTAGAAAAAAAATGTGACATCAGTCTTGGTAGATAAATTTGATAAAGCTCACTAAAAATATCCCTATCATGTATCATATAACCACTATACATGTCAAAGAAATGAAAAATGGTACATGTTATCCTCGATCATCACATGTTGACCTTGATATCTCATCACTCCCCCTAAAGCTCAACATCATGTTGTGTAACCAAGAAACTTCGAGAGCTTCTTTAGATCTCCAAGTGATTTAGTGAAGATATCAATAAAGTACTCATATATCCGCACATAAAAAAGATCAATATCACTTTTTATACATTCTCTCTAATGAAGTGATAATGTACCTTGATATGATTTGTTCTAGCATGAAAAATAGGACTATGCACCAATTATATGCTGCTAAGATTACCTAAATAAATGACAATAGGCTTCTCCACTTGTATAGTCAACAAAGCAACATTGGGTTTTTTCTTATTGATGCAAGTCACAACAAAACTTTTAAGTGAAAATAAAAAACCACTAGTACATCTTCTATTTGGAGTGCTAACAACCCAATCTGCATCAATGTATCCATGAACCTGCAATTCTACATTAGCTTCATAAAACAATACATATTCCAAGTTAGGACTTACATATCATAGAGTGTATCTCAAGGCATCTAAATGTGGTTTCTTAGTAACTTGCATAAAGTGACTCTTACATCTAGTTGTGTAGCTAAGATGAGGTCTTGTGATCGGGAGTTGTATCACACTTTCCATAATTTTCCGATACATAGTAGCATTTTCCAATGCTTCACCTAAGATATTATCCAACTTCATTTGATATGCTCACATATAGATTGTCTTACAAGCACCCATGCCATAGTTTTGTACCATACTCAATGCATTTTGCTTTTGGGAAAACCACATTAATGTTTCTATATGTATACAATCAATGGCCAAAAGGTAGTGTAGCACACCAAGATCTTTCATGTCAAGTTCCTACATAAGGAGTTTCTTTATCTCTTTAATGTTTTATTCATTATCATCATCTATTATTAGGTCATCAACATAAATGGCCAAAATTGTGATGACATAATTCACCTTTCTTGCATATAACGAGTGATCTACATCACACATAGAAAATCCAATGGAGGTTAAATAGTCTACAATCCTGGCATGCCCAACACAAGGGGCTTGTTTACGCACATACAAAGTCTTTTTCAACCTGTGAACATATTCAAAATGCATTGAATCCTCATAACCTTGTGGGTGAAGCATGTACCCTTCTTCCCGCAATTCACCATGTCAGAAAGAAATGTTCATATCCATGTCATGCAAAGTTCATCCTTATGTTGTAGCCCATGCACATACTCTAACAGTATCCATTTTAGCCACAAGGTTGAAAGCTTCCTCATAAGAAACTTCATATGTCTATACACATCCTTTCGTTACCAATCCTTCTTTGTTTATGCTACCATAAACATTGTACTTTACCTTGTAAACCCACTTGCATCCTATGGGTTTCCTCCCATGTAGCAATGGAATAAGCTTCCATGTTTCAATTCGATAAAGTGATCCATCTTCTCATTTGTAGATTCCTCCCAATCGAGATTTCCAATTGCACCTTCAAATCAAGAATCCTCAACATTTTGCATTATCTTGGTCATGTATGCACAATGACAAGTGATGTAGCTATCACATGTTATTTGTTTCATAGAATTTCACATCCTCCTAGATATTCTTGGACCTTGGTCACCTCCTCTTGTTCTATCATATGTATATATATATATATATATATATATATATATATATATATATATATATATATATATATATATATATATGCCTATTTTAATCCTTAAGTCTTTCGAGAGAGGACAATTCAAGTTCCTCATCAAGACCCTATTTTGAACCGCTTGATTCTCCATCAATGTCTCAAAAAATTGTAGATATTTTATTACTAGTATAAATCTTTTCTTTACCTTTCTTGGATGTAGCCCATCTTTAATTGGAATTAAATCTCCATGCAATCTTCCACTAAAACCTCTCCTTGAAATAGTGATAATGCACCTCAATGTGCTGAGCATGGAACACAGGGTTCCTCACAATTGCCAATGCACTCTGACTGTTAGTGAAGATGGTGGTGGCAAAAGACTCACGAAAACCCAAATCAGCCATAAGTCATCTGAGCCACACACACTCAATAGTCATTGTGAAGGTTTCCCTATACTCAGCCTCATAACTGGAAGTGGCCATAGTAGGCTGCTTCTTGCTCAACCAAGATATACATGAGCTACCAAGCATGAAGCAAAAGCCACTAGCGGACACACGAGTGTCATAGCAATCAGCCCAATGAGAGTTAGAAAAAGCATGCAAATATGGCAGTAGTGATCCCCCCTTGGGATAAAACAACCCAAGTAGCTGAGTACCACTCAAGTACCGAAAGATGCACTTAACCGTCTCCCAATGCTTCACTCCTGGGCAATTCATAAACTTGCTTATCTGTGAGACAACAAACTGAATATCTAGCCGAGTAATGCATAAGTAAATCAAGCATCCAACAACCTCTTGATAGAGAACAACATCAAACGCATCTCCAGCATCATGAAGGCTCAATCGTAAACATGTATCCATAGGAGTGGCAATAGGCTTACAGTTTTCAAGGCAAAAATGCTCCAATAATGTGTCAATATATTTCGTTTGACACAAAGCCATTCCACCATCAATTTGCATAAACTGAATGCCCAAATAGTGATGAAAATGCCCCAAATCAGACATCTCAAATGAGGCATGCAAATCAGCCTTAAAATCAGCAATATGCTTCTCAATAGGACCAGTGAGGAGCATGTCATCAATATAGATAACAATGATCAAAAGCACATCATTAGCACGCTTAACATATAAGGTGCTTTTCAGTTGGATTGTTCTCAAAACCATGTGCAATCAAATCGGCATGTATCTTCTCATACCAAGCACGTGTGCTTGCTTTAAACCATATAATGCCTTCTTTAACATGCACACCTGGTTTTCATGCCCTTTCTGCACAAAGCCATGGGGCTGAAAAACATACACTTCTTCATGCAAGTCACCATTCAAAATGCTATTTTAATGTCCAACTGATGTACATTCCAATCATGATGAGCTGCAAGTGCACAGATGCTATGAACAGTAGTCTTTCGGCAAGTAGGTGCAAAGGTCTCATCAAAATCAATGCCTCTTTCTTGCGTATATCCCTTTGCAACAAGTCTATCCTTATACCTGTCAATTGTACCATCAAGTTTATGCTTTAGCTTGTATACCCACTTAGTCCCAATGGCCTTCTTGCCAGGAGGCGTCACATAAAGACCAAGTACCATTCTTCATTATAGCATCATATTTAGATTGCATAGTAGGCATCCAATTTTTTGAATTTTGTGTTTCATCAAACAAAGAGGCTCATTCTCATCACAAAGACTAGATGCAGCCATAGCATAGAAATCTGATGCAAAAGAGGCACTATGAGAGCTTGAACGAGTATGATATGATAGAGGTGCATCTAATTTGCTGTCACGCAAAGTTTGCACCAGCCATTTTGGCATAGTTTTTGCCTCCTCAATATCAGCTCTCTCATCAACTAGTGCATCATGTAAATCTGCATCAGAAATGGAATGATTTGCATCATCATATGAAACCTACAAAGGCTGAGAAGTTGCCTCATTGGGACCAGCACTAGATTGTCCACCTGTAAAAAGAGGCAACAACGTATCATACAATCATGAAAGCAATGGTTGAATAACATCTTCCATAAAATCAACATCACGGCTAAATAGAATGCGTTTAATCTGTGGATGATACAAACAATACCTTTACTTTCAGAACTGTACCCAAGAAAAATACATTTTTATTCCTTATCATCCAATTTTCTACGATGTTGTTCAGCCACTAATGCATATGCCAAACAACCAAAAACATGCAGATGAGCAACATATGGCTTGCAATCATGCCAAGCCTCATATGGAGTGATAGACTGTAGCACTTTAGTCGGACACTTGTTATGTACATATCCTGCACACATGACAACCTCAAGCCAGAATCTATGTGGTAAAGCTTGACGCTTGACCATACACCTCGTCATCTCCATGAGTGACTTGTTCTTTCATTCAGTAACTCCATTCTATTGAGGTGTATACGGCAACGTACACTGGTGTTTTATCCCACATTCAGCTAGAAATGCATTAATATCAGAAGACATATATCCCCCCCCCTCGATCTAAAGGGAGGGTGTTCATTTTACATGCTGATAGATTTGCAGCCAAAACCAAAAACTGTTTGAAGCACATGAGCACTTCCGACTTTGCCTTCAATGAATATACCCATGCATGCCTAGAAAAATCATCAATGAAAGTCATGAAGTAAAGATAATTTCCTAAAGAAGGTGTTTGCATAGGACCATAGACATCGCTATGTACAAGCTGCAATTTCTGAGTAGCCCGAACTGAACCATCTTTTGGAAATGAGGGACATTGCATTTTGCCCAAAATACAACCTTCATAAACATGTTTTCTAGGTGCCTCAAGTTTGGGCAAAGAGGACACCATTTCAGATTTCTGCAGGCATGGCAAACTAGTAAAATTTAGATGACCAAAGCATGCATGCCAAAGCTTTGCATCTGACATAGCCTGAGAATCATGTACTGCACATGTCGAATCATTCACAGATCTTTCATAGTCTATGAGCTTATACAGCCCACGACATAAAATGCCAGAAGCAATAATGACATCACCATTTGATAGATCATGAACTATACACCTGTCATCAAAAAATTTCACAACCAAGCCAATCTTGGCTAATGCAAAAACTGATAACATGTTCTTCTTGATCCCTTGCACAAATAAAGCATCTGACAAAGTGAAATAACTACCATCAGTAGTAGTCAAAATGATCTTACCAACTCCCATAATAGGATAAGAGGAGTTGTTGGTGCATGTAAGAGTATTCCCATTAGGGGCAGGCTCGAGTGTAGAGAAGAAATTGTGATGCGAGGTAATATGTTTGGTCGCCCCATTGTCAAAATACCAAATATCTAAGTCTACGGTAGACATGCACTGCTCATGAGAAGATGGATCAAAACTATAAACAATAGTGAGCGCCCATTCTTCTTCTTGCACAAGATTAACAGACTCTGTTTTTGGACTAGAGGCCTCTGTAACAACCATTCCTACCTCTTTTCTCGTTGCTTGATTTGCAGCCTATTTAGGACAATTCTTTATGATATGATCATTTCCTTTATATCACTTTGCACAATGTTCCATAGTCCTTTTGCAACCAATACATGTCGCATCATATAAGTCCACAATGGGTAGTTGGTACTATCCAACTTATCCTCAACAACCAACATACCAAATACATCACTACTTTCATCCATGGCTGGTGACTAAAATACCTTGATGCAAAAAATTGATTGTATCTCAAAAACTTGAATGCAACTACCCAAACAAGTTCTGCTAAACCTGTAGCAGACTTTGAGATGCTTATACTGGCGAACCAAAATTGGTATATACATTTGGCACAAAAAGACAAAATAGCCTAGATAAGCACTATGATAGTGCATTCAGAGGAGGTCGAAACGAGCTCAGATCGCGATTTTGGCACCATAGAGCAAAGCAGTTTTGATCTCTGAAACACCCTGAGTATGCTCACTGAGTTTCGTGCAAATCTGAGACAACAATCGAAGGAGTGTCAATGACACCCTAGATGAAGCGACGACTTGCTCTGATACCAATTGTTGGAGATAGACATCTGCGAAAGCATGCAAACAGCACAAGGAAGGAGAAGAAGCTTGGAGCACAACACACAATACTGAATAAATTACTAGAGAATGTACAAAGATAAGTAGCCCATTAGGGCAATAGGCATATATAAAAGCCAGGCGAAAAACCTCCTAAAGAGGGAAAAAAGTGCCCCGACGGTCCTAGTGTGTTCACACACATCACTACCTAAATATATCAACAACAGTCTCGAATTGAAAGTTGAAATTCTTTGATGCCTTCTATCTTCAGACCAACTTTTATAGCAATTTCGTACTGTTTGTGAAATGCATGTTCTCCATGCCTACTCTCATACTCTTCGTTGTTGGCCTTCTCCATGAGCTCTATACAACCACATTGGCTTTGATACCATGACAAGAGAAAGGTGAGAAGGAAGAGATCTCTCACACACTCTCACATACAAAGAGAGGAGCACACACAGATTAAGGCAAAGAGGAAAGATCTTATTCTTCTATTACATAAAAAGAGTATACAAGCATGCCCTAATACTACAATACAACATGCAATATATCAAGAAAAACACATAAGGAAAATCCTAGTGTTTTCCAATGAGTAAGTTGGCAAGAATTAGATGTGCCATCAATCTTAGTAGATAAATCTAGTAAAGCTCAATAAATTATCCTTGACATAGACACACATGAGGACTATACATGTCATAGAAATGAAAAAGTGATATGTGTCATCCTCAAGCATCACATGTTGATCTTGATATCTCAAGATATGCCTCTTTACTAATCCTTTCATTGAGAAAAGCATTTTTCACATAAATTTGAACTAGCTTCCAATTTCTTGCAATTACTACACTTAGAAATGTCCTGATTGTTGGAGCAAGTCTATGACAAGCATAAGTATTGGCTTGAGTCCCAGAAAGTCATAAAAAAAGCTTTAAAATGAAGACTATGTAAAGTTCACTTGTGAACTACCTCTTGTAACTTTTGAAGAGTTTACTTAATGTAAAAGTGAAAGAATCTTAAGTGGTTGAGTACACTTGATCAAAAAGGGAAAGAGGAGCCACGAATTCGTGATTTGTGGTACGTAGAGAATCAAATCAATCATTGATTGATTGGAGAGTGATTGAGGGAAGTTAGCCTCCCAAACTCAACTATAAATAGATGGCAGTTTTAGTCGTGGTTAGAGAGACCTATGTGAAGACCTCCAAGAGCTGAGCTTTATGCCATATCAAGGTGTGATTACAAGGCACACATATGTAGCAGTAAGTCATTGTATTGTACAAGCAATATACTTTCATTTTCATGATCATTTGGGTTCATATTTCCATGTTCTTGTGAAGTGTACTACTCATTGCCATTACTCTCAGTTTTCTCAGTCAGATTTCAGAGATGTTTTCTCTGAGCTTGGTGCATCATTTTCAATGATTTAACTTGGTAAAGTTAGCTCTATAAGTCTAATATATGATAAAAAATTTTCATGCCATTTGGATGTTGGAATCTTCAGTTATGTTCATTTGAAGTCAACAGGGTCTGTTCATCTTGACTTCTCTGTCCGGCACCCGACTTTTTCACTCATATTGTCAGAGCCAATTCGCAGTGATTACTTATCCAAATTCAATGATTTAAAGATTTTTGGATTTCGATTACTGTCTAGTATATCCATATGAATCATACCTATCCATCTCTTCACAGTGGTATCAGAGCAAGGTTGGACAACATGGTAGATGGATTTCCTTCATCAATTGATAAATTGGACAGAGGTAACTACTCAGCTTGGTTATTAAGAATGGAAGCTTATCTCCAAGGTAGAAGTTTATATGGTTATGTGGCTAGAGATGAAGTTATGCCAAGTTTCAGGAACAAAAGTCAACCAACACAAGAAGAGCAAGAAAGACTGAGCACATGGTGCTCCAAGGATGCACTTGCAAGGTCTTATCTCCTCAACTCTATCTCAGATTTTTTGTTGCCTCACATTAGAAGTTGTAAGACATCTCAGGATGTGTGGGATGCACTTGAAGCTTTCTTTTCTTCAAGTAATAAAGCTAGGAGGCATCAACTATGGCTGGATTTCACAACTCTCAAGAAGGCTCCCAAACAAAATGTGACTGATTTTGTCACAAAGCTCAAGGACATAGCGGATCAGTTGGGAAGCATTGGAGAGGTAATAGATGAAGAGCAAATTGTAAGGCAGGTCATCAATGGCTTGAAGGTAGATGACAAGTGGGAAGCATTCACCACAGCTATGGATTTGTACATGGACATGCATGTACCTGATTTCAATACACTCATTGGACAACTACTTACTCAAGAGGCAAAGCTTATCAAAAATGGAGAAAACTCTAAAGGTAATCAATCTTCAGCTTTATACACTGATAAAAGCAAGTCCAAAGATAACAAAGGAAAGGCAAAGAAAGTGGATGATGAAGCAGGTACATATCAAGCTAACTATGCAGGTAGAGGAACACATGGCAGAGGTAGAGGAAGAGGAGGTAGACAAGGCAGGGGGAGATCCCATGACTCCAGCTCATGTTCTATTTGTGGATTAACTAATCATACAACTGAAAATTGCTTTAGGAATTCCAGGAATCAAAGAGGAAGAGGATACAATAGAGGGAGTTATGGCTACTCAAGAGGAAGGTTCAACAATTATCATGGCAACTAAAACAACTACAATCATTCAAACTATCAAGGAGGCTACAAAGGAAGGAGAGACTACAATAACTACACAGAAGACTCAAACAAAGAGGATTCATTATTGATCATGAACATGGCTATGTCACAAGGTAAATCTGATGAGCATGTTTTCTACATAGATTCAGGTTGTTCAAATCATGTGGCAGGAAATGTGGCACTCCTATCAGATTTAGAAGATCCAAGGAATAAGCATGAGGCTGGAGATGACACAAGACATCCTGTGGAGAAAATAGGCAATGTCAAAGCACCTAATGGAAACATCAACCTACTAAGTAAGGTATTCTATGTCCCTACCATTACAAAGAATTTGATACGTGTTGGGCACAAAAGGTTAGCACATATGGCACAAACGGTTAGCACATATTGGTGAAAGGTCATTAAAGCAAATTTGCAGGGACCAAAGTGTACTTGGACTTCCTAATTTGTCAAAACAACATATGATTTATAAGTGTAGTGCATGTCAATTTGGAAAGTCTCACAGGTTACCATTCATGAAAAAAGGTTATATGCATGGAGATCTCTTGGAGTTGGTTCATACAGATGTATGGGGACCTAGCAAGGAAGCTACAATATCAGGATCAAGGTATTGTGTCTCCTTTATTGATGATTGCAGCAGATGGACTGTCCTATTCTTTATGAAACACAAAGATGAAGTTTTTTCATGTTTCAAAAGATATTTGGCTCTTGTGGAGAATCAAATAGGTAAATCACTAAAAAGGCTAAGGTCAGATGGAGGGGGAGAATACTTTTCCCATGAGTTTGATTCTTTTCTTCAAGAAAGAGGAATCAAAAGAGAGGTAACTACAAGGTACACTCCTGAGCAAAATGGAGTGGTAGAAAGGAGGAATAGGACAATTGTTGAAGCTGCAAGGTCTATTTAAATGAAAAGCATTTACCTAATTACTTATGGGCTGAGGCTGTATCTACAGCCACTTACTTGATTAACAGGTTGCCTTCAAAATCTCTTGATGGGATGACTCCATATGAGGCTTGGAATGGAAGAAGACCAAGCTTAGATCATTGTAAAATTTTTGGATGTATTGCTTTTGCTCATGTTCCTTCAAAGGTTAGAGGCAAGATGGATCCAAAGGCAGAAAGGTGTGTATTTATTGGATATGACAACAATCAAAAGGGCTACAGGTTATACAACCCTACCAACAAAGGATTCTTGGTAAGCAGAGATGTAGTTTTTTATGAGAACAATTCATGGTATGAAGATTCATGCAGGAAGGTCAATTTGCCATATAATCTTGAAGAAGATTTTCGAAAGCTTGGTAGAGAACAACCAAAGATTGAAGAACAAGACACCTTAGAGGATGATGAAGAATCTCAGATGGAAAAGATCAAAGCATGGAAGTCTAAAGGTAAAGCAAAATTGCAGGAACTTGGACATGAGGCAGAATCATCACATCATGGCCTAAGAAGATCTATGAGGGAAAAGAAAAAACCAGAAAGGTATGGGTTGACACCTCATTAGTAACTAAACATTCTATCTACATAGCACAGGACATAAACCAAGAGGAGCCATCATCCTTTGAAGAGGCCAAAGCAAAATCAGAATGGAAGCATGCAATGAAGGAAGAGATTGAAGCACTCGAGGAAAACAACACTTGGGTTTTGGTGCCCAAGAGTTCATCCATGAAGGTAATAGGCTCAAGATGGGTCTATAAAGTCAAGAAGAATTCTGATGGTTCAATTAACAGGTATAAGCAAGGCTTGTAGCAAAAGGCTTTGCACAAACTCAGGGAATTGATTATGAGGAGACCTTTTCTCCTGTGGCAAAGGTGCCTACTATTAGGGTTTTGCTTAGTATTGCCTCTTCCAAGAATTCGAAGATACTTCAACTAGTTGTAAAGAATGCATTCTTGAATGGTTGGATAACAGAAGAGGTATATATGGCACAACCACCTGTTATCCTGATTATGTGTGTAAACTTAACAAAGCATTGTATGGTCTCAAGCAAGCTCCAAGAGCTTGGAATTTCAGGCTTGTTTCATTCTTGCAGGACAAAGGCTTTCAACCAAGCAAGGCAGATCCTTCACTCTTTATTAAAAAGAGTAATTCTGAGGTCATCTACTTATGTGTATATGTAGATGATATTATATTGACAAGAAATGATGCAGATGGTATGAAGAAGATCAAAGATCAGATGAGAGAAGAGTTCAAGATAAGTGATTTGGGTTCACTTACCTACTTCCTAGGTTTGGAAGTTGTCTACAAAGATCATGGTTTGTTTCTCACTCAAAGAAAGTACATTAAGGACATGTTGGCAAAATTCAAGATGCAAGATTGTAAGATTGCAGGTACTCCAATGGAGGTCAATCACAAATTGAGCTCACATGAAGGTGAACTCATAGAGGACATCACATCATATCAAAGTCTAGTGGGTAGTCTCAACTATGCCACATTGACAAGAGTGGATATATGTTACAGTGTGAGTGTGCTAAGTCAATTGATGCACACACCAAGAAAACCACATATGGATGCTACCAAAAGGATTCTCAAGTATCTCAAAGGAACCGTAAATGAAGGACTTTATTATCCTTATGTATCTGATTTAGGTTTGAAGCTATTTTCTGATGCAGATTGGGTTGCTCCAAAGAAGATAGGAGCACTTCTGGTTATCTTACCTTTGCAGGTTCAAAGCTTATTTCATGGTCATCCAAGAAGCAACCCATAGATGCTTTCTCTTCTACTGAAACTGAATACAGAGATCTTGCCATAGCTACTCAGGAAGCTATGTGGATGAAGACATTATTCAAAGATCTTGGATTGGAGATTGGAACTCCAACTATTTTGGTTACAATATGAGTTCTATTCATTTGGCTGCTAATCCTATTTTTCATGCAAGGACTAAACATATTGAAGTTCATTATCACTATGTACGAGAGAAGGTTCTAAGCAAAGAGATTCAAATATCATATGTGTCCACTCATCAACAATGTGCAGATATTCTAACCAAAGCATCGGATGGTACAAAGCTTTGCAAATTCAAGGCTATGATTGGTTTGCAAGTAATCTTGGAAGATTGAAGACCTCAAGCATACTTGGCTTGAGGGGGAGCTATTGGAGCAAGTCTATGGGGAAGTTAGCCTCCCAAACTCAACTATAAAGAGATGGCAGTTTTAGTCGTGGTTAGAGAGACCTATGTGAAGACCTCCAAGAGCTAAGCTTTATGCCATATCAAGGTGTGATTACAAGGCACACATATGTATCAGTAATTCATTGTATTGTACAAGCAATATACTTTCATTTTCATGATCATTTGGGTTCATATTTCCATGTTCTTGTGAAGTGTACTACTCACTACCATTACTCTTAGTTTTCTCAGTCAGATTGCAGAGATGTTTTCTCTGAGCTTGGTGCATCATTTTCCGTGATTTAACTGGGTAAAGTTAGATCTATAAGTCTACTATATGCTCACAAATTTTCATGTCATTTGGATGCTGAAATCTTCAGTTATGTTCATTTGAAATCAACAGGGTCTGTTCATCTTCACTTCTCTATCAGGTACCCAACTTTTTCACTCATCTTGTCAGAGCCATTTCTAAGTGGTTACTTATCCAAATTCCGTGATGTTAAGATTGTTGGATTTAACTTACTATCTAGTATAACCATACAAATTTTCATAATCATTGAAATCCTACATTTTGAGTTATGTTCATTTTTCTACTCACTAGTCTCAAACTGTAGCAACCCGTGAAAATTGGGATGATGTCATCACTTGTTAAAACTCATTCTCAGTGTGTGGTTTATCATTTTTGATGCAATTAATCTTGAAAGTTAGCTCTTTAAGTTATCTAGACTTCCCCAAGAGGAATTAAGTTAATTGCTGATGTGCTCAGAGAATTATGCAAAACACTGGACAGGTGTATGAACCAAGAATAGCAAGTTTTTCACCTCTGAGCTAACTCCAACTTATCTGTTTTGATCTATCTTTTTGAGAGTGATCTTCCAAGGTCCATAGGGTGTCTAATACATCCATTGGCAAGAAAAATAGGCCCACTATATACTCCTAGAGTTCATTTGGCTGGTGTGGATCAAGGATTTTGCAACACCTCTTCATCTTCAAGCACATACCTATCCATCTCTTCATAGTGGTATCAGAGCAAGGTTGGACAATATGGCAGATGAATTTCCTTCATCAATTGACAAATTGGACAGAGGTAACTACTCAACTTGGTCATTAAGAATGGAAGCTTATCTCCAAGGTAGAAGTTTATATGGTTATGTGGCTGGAGATGAAGTTATACCAAGTTTCAGGAACAAAAGTCAACCAACACAAGAAGAGAAAGAAAGATTGAGCACATGGTGCTCCAAGGATGCACTTGCAAGGTCATATCTCCTCAACTCTATCTCAGATTTTTTGTTGCCTCACATTAGAAGTTGTAAGACATCTTAGGAAAAATACATCCATTGGCAAGCTAAAAGAGCCCACCATATACTCCTAGAGTTCATTTGGCTGGTGTAGATCAAGGATTTTGCAACACCTCTTCATCTTCAAGCACATACCTATCCATCTCTTCACATTGATGGTGGTCATCTTGGAAACTACTGAGAAGGTTTTCTCATAGTCTATGCCCTCCCTATCAGGGGAGCACTAGATTGTGCTCTCTCACTACACTTGACAAGATTTT
This sequence comes from Ceratopteris richardii, assembly GCA_020310875.1. Taxonomy (NCBI): domain Eukaryota; kingdom Viridiplantae; phylum Streptophyta; class Polypodiopsida; order Polypodiales; family Pteridaceae; genus Ceratopteris; species Ceratopteris richardii. The sequence goes on from MU260542.1 coordinate 149,715, forward strand.
GGAAATATACTTCTGATTGCGAGAACACCCATGTAGGGAAAATGATACAAGAATATGTTATTGATACAAGACATCCCACAACTTTGGATCGATAGCTATGAATAACTCAACTAGAGATGACACATGATATCCCACAACCTAGGATGGTAAGTATGAAACAAGATATCAAGATTACAAGAATTCCATTCAAGGAGATGAACTAGATACAAGAAATAACTCGACAAGCTCTCGTACGGTGAGATTTCAAGAGGACAAGATAGGATGTTGAGGAACTAGATTCGACAAGAATCGAACAAGGAAAAAAACAAGAAGTGGAACTTGAACTTGGAGAGTACTTACTTGGTGGTCAATAATCCTTGAGATCCCAAGATTGGTATTGGCAAGAGTGAGTATGAATGTGGTGAAGCCCTCCTTATATAGGTTTTCAAGGGTGGTTACGACCTGATGATGTCAACAATCTAAACAAGACCTCTAGATGTCAGAATTCAACAAGCATACAGTCGATCATAGGTTTTTGGCACATTCGAGATGAAATGAAAGCATTCATTTCTCAAAATTCTGAATCAATCATGAGATATAGAAGTCACATGGAATCTGTCGTTTACAATGGTTTCCTTTGCCCATGACATCACCTCCCTCTCAAGCGAAGAGTTCCACGAGGAGCAGTTATGTGACTTCAAGATCTTCTATAACTTGAATTTTCATAGCTCTTAATCTTTGTAGAGTTCTTGATATGTGGTACTAGAACATGATGATGATGGATATACATGAGGCAAATGGAAAGGGTTTCTAATATATCTAGGTACAAAGTCAAGGCCATGATTCCCATGATGGACAGTACTCCTCTTTTGATTCTCATGATGATCCTTCTAATGTGGCATGGTGATTTTGGAACTCATAATTCCAATGTGCTTCTTCTTCTTAGTACATTTGAATACCATATGATCATGATCTCCACAATAAAATCATAATCCATTGTCTTTTTTATATTTTCTTTCCTTTAATATAAGTCTTCTAGCCTAATGTTATCCAACTCCATGGGTTCTGGTTGAGATTCTTCCAACATATGTTGTTGAGGAACCGAGCATCTCTAAGTATAGTCTGTATGACTAAGTATAGTGGGCCTTCTCCGAGTGAGAAAGCACCTATAAATTTTTGAGTTTCCATAGCTATTAACATGATTAAATAGAAGTTCTTTGTATGAGACTCTCTCCTCCATCTCCATGCTTTGCCTATTGTGGTAATGACCTCAAACGTTCAAGCTTCCCAAGCAACTCAATGCATATGGCATGGAGTTTGAGCTGATAAGTTCTTGTTTCATTCTCTGAGTTCTATCTACTATTGAATCTCCGTAAAAACATGAGGTTTCTAAAGCAACTCGATTCCCGGCATTGACTTTCAACATAAAGTCAATGCTTGACTTTGAATTCTATCATAAAAGTGGTTTTCTTAATACCTATGGTTCATAGGTATTTCAAGTGCTGAAAAGTGGAGTTTTATGCACAAAGTCCATGCGAGGCATCGCGTTTGTGTGGGAGGTCGATGCAAGGTAAACATTTTTTATATTTCGACAGACACTTTTAGTAAAATAGGCAAGATCTCCTATTTTGGAAGCTCGGATAGGGTCAATTCGTGAAGGACATAACTTGGTGTGTAATGAAAAGTTTTTAGCACATAATAGCTTGTTGGAAAGCTCTTTTCTTTTACTTTCATTCTCTGGAAGATCTTGACAAAATAATATGCTTACTAAGAGAAATAAGAAAAACATTGAAGGTATGTCATTTCAATGACTAGAAATTTTTGAAGAAGCAAAGTTCTCAGTTTAGGCAATCATTTCTCAAAGTTTGAAGAAGCATTGAGTTAATGGTGACCATAGAGGTTGTCGAGTGTTAGAATAATTCATTTCTTGTGATGTTTCATACATCAAAAAGTGGTATCCAATCCAAAAAGGGTCTAGATATTAGAAGGCATCAAAGGTATGAGAAGTTTTGGAAAGTTTTCATTAAAGTTTGAAAGTTGAAGCATTCAAAGACACAAGGCATCAAAAGAGTACTTCAAAAGTATATTTATACACAAAGAACTCCAAGAGGTATTATTCTTTATCCTTAATATTCTTAGGCTGAAGTAGAAATGAAGAATTATGGCAAATCATATCTCCGTTGACAAATTTGACACAGATAATTATCCTACATGGATAATGAGAATGGAAGCCTTACTTATGAGTAAGGATCTCATGGTGTACATAACAGGTGAAGAAGAGAAGTCAGTATTTAAATATGAAAGTTGACCAAAGAAAGAGGAACTAGATGCTTTAAAGGATTGGCAAAAGAAGAATGCAAGTGCAAAAGCTTACATCTACAATACAATCATAGATCATTTGCTACCACATGTCAAAGGATTGGAATCAGCTGAAGATATTTGGAACGCATTGAAGTATCATTTCCAAAGTACCACAAAAGCAAGGAAAGCAAGTCTATGGTCAGAATTTACAACATTCAAGAAGAATCCAAGTCAAAGTATTAGTGATTATGTCACTAAGATGAAGGATCTAGCAGATAGTCTTGGATCCATAGATGAAGATGTTGAAGATCACAGATTGATTGCTCAATTGCTTGCATGTTTGAGTGGATATGAAAGGTGGAAACCTTTTGTCTTATCAATAAAACTTTCATTAAATCATTATGTTCCAGATCTGATTCACGTGCTTGGTTTGATGCTCACCTTTGAGCAAGACTTGAAGATAGATGGAGACAAAGGAAAAAGTTTTGCAATGTACATGAAGAACAAAAAGGAGATAAAGCTAAAGCAAAGGATGAAGAGGAACTGACTTCTCAAGTTTATTATGTATCAGGTATGTGAGAAGAGATGGTGATACACTCCAAAGATGAGGCTAGTCCTGCAATAACCTGCTCTACACCTGCCAAGTTTCACTCCAAGATTGCTTAGTAGAGAGTCTGAGCTTGCTAATGATGCAATAAAACCTCCTTAGTGCTTTGGAAGATCATTCTCTAATTGATTCATCAAAACAAATAACTCAACATAAAATAGATGATAAAAAAATTGCTATTTTGGGATGAAGATCACTCTCGTATTTTACTAAGAGCTCACAGTCTACTAAAACATGGCTAGAGAAACTTTGCACACATTCCATTATATATATATAGTGAATCTAAAGCAACAAATTGGATGAATTTTAACGGACTATATTGAGACAAATCAATTTAGGAACATTGGGTTGTCATCCTGCCTTTCTAGGAGTAAGCTATCTGCATATGTAGGTCACTTCAAATTGATGTAGCTCACAGAGTAAAGATCCAAATGAAATGAAAATTGTCATGAAGCAATTAGACATATCACTTACCTATAGCAATTTAAAGCACTTCAAAATAGTAAGTAAATTGAGAGAAACCATTGATCAAAGTTGACTGAAAAACATAGAGTAAACCTAAGACAACAGTTGTAGAGAACTCCCAATATGATCAAGGAAATCAAACTCTATTGCACATATAGTACATGAAATTAATGGGAATGAAGCGTGGGAAGGAGCAGCACAATGTGTGCTTCAATGAGGATCCAAATTGCGATTCTAATCTCCTCTAAAGGACTACTCTACCCTACGACGTTCCTCATGAGCTTTTATAGGAATTTTTGAATTCAAATTTGATGGGATTCCACCAAAAAGTTACTCCATTCTAGGAAATCATATCTAACGGATTCCTCCTACTTGGATTCCATGATTTATACCTACTACGGTCACAGGATTCCATTTTTCCTTTTACATTTGAAGATTCCAAGTTTCTACTTTTACAAGAGAATGGTTTTATGACTTCTCTCATTGAGAGTTCATAAAAGGTCATTACAAAAATGCTTTTACTCAAGCACTAGGCTTGGAAAAATGCACCAAAAGCTCCCCCTCAAGCCTAGCATGCTTGAGTCTTCATTCCTCATTGATTTCCATCAGTCCAATTATTCCTTTCAATATGCTTAGCTTGATACCACCCAATGGTTTTATCAGCATATCTCCACATTGAAGATTAGTGGATACATAGGATAATTGAATGTCCTTTCTCAATCATTTTTCTCTAACATGCTTGTAATAAAACTTCAATATGCTTAGTTCTAGCATGGTAAATCGGATTAGTTGCTAAGTGAAGAGAGATAGTATTATCACTAATGATGTGAGGTGTTGAGGTATGCAATCCCAACTCTGAGTATAAACATTTCAACCACATTGCTTCTTGTGTTGCATTGGTGAGTCCTCTATATTCAACTTCACTTGATGATAAAGCAATAGTTGGTTGCTTCTTTGAAGTCCATGAGATCAATTTTGAACCTGCAAAAGGAAAATATCCTAATGTACTCTTCCTATCATCCTTAGATCCAACCCAATATGAATCTGAGTAAACTAAGAGATCAATTTGTGAGGTACAAGGATAAAATAATCCTTCATTAATTGTGCCCTTCAAGTGTTTGAGCACTCTCTTGGCTGCTTCCATATGTGGCTTCCTTTGATTATGCATAAATTGATTGAGTATGCTACTTGCACACTTAGTAGTTTCCATTTTGAATATTGAAAGCAGTTCAAGTACATACTTCCTCTGAGTGATGTAGATGTCAGAATTTATATAAATGAGTTCAAGCCCAAGGAAATATGTTAGAGGTTCAAGATCACTAGTCTTGAATTCATGCTTCATTCCAACCTTTACTTGCTTGGTTTCGTTGATGTTATTTCCTGTCATTATTATATCATCTACATATACACAGAGATATATAACTTCTGATCCATTTCTTTTTATGAATAATGATGCATCTACCTTGCTAGCCTTCAAGCCTTGGTCCTTCAAATAGGTGACCAACCTATGATCCCAAGATCTTGGAGCTTGCTTCAATCCATACAAAGCTTTCCTGAGTTTGCACACATAATTAAGATGTACATCTTCATAACCAAGAGGTTGTTCCATATAAACTTCCTCTCTGATCCAGCCATTCAAAAATGCATTTTTTGCATCTAATTCATATAAATTCCCATTTCTAGATGCAACCATGCTAAGAAGCACTCTGATGGTAGGCATTTCAGTTATAGGTAGGGTTTGTGCAAACCCTTTGGCTACTAACCTTGCCTTATGCCTATTGATACTACCATCTATATTCTTCTTAACTTTATAAATCCATCTTGAACCAATTACCTTCATTGATGGTTTGCTTAGAACAAGTTCCCATGTCTCATTGTCCATGAGATCTTCCATTTCTTCATCCATTGCTTCTCTCCATTCTTTCTTGCTTTGA
>MU260542.1:157500-170000 GCA_020310875.1 Ceratopteris richardii
GATAGATAGATAGATAGATAGATAGATAGATAGATAGATAGATAGATAGATAGATAGATAGATACATAGATAGATAGATAGATAGATATATAGATAGATTGATAGATAGATAGATAGATACATAGATAGATAGATAGATAGATAGATAGATAGATAGATAGATAGATAGATAGATAGATAGATAGATAGATAGATAGATAGATAGATAGATAGATAGATAGATAGATAGATAGATAGATAGATAGATACATAGATAGATAGATAGATAGTTAGATAGATAGATAAACCTGTGAGGATTTTCCTTACCAATTTATCCTCCTCAATATCTTCATCAACTGCTCCTAATGCATCTACAATGTCCTTCATTCTTGTTACATAATCTGAGATGGATTGAGAGGCCTTCTTCTTAAATGTGGTAAATTCTGCCCACAAGTATGCCTTCCTTGAGTTTGTGGTGTTTTGGAAATGCTCTTCCAAAGCATTCCATATATCACTTGCACTTTCAAGACCTCTAATGTGAGGTAGCAAGTAGTCATTAACTGCCACGTAGATAATGCTCCTAGCTTGAGCATCTTTCTTCATCCAAGTCTTCAAATCTGATAATTCCTCCCTAGTTGGAACACTAGGATCTCTGAACTGAGGCTTTTCTTCTTCACATGTGATATAACTTATCAATTCTTTGCTCATTGGATGAGCTTTCATCCTCATTGACCAATGTGGATAGTTCTCTCTATCCAACTTCTCTATCTGAAAAGAATCTCCCATCCTTTCTTCACTTGTGTATTGAATTCTTCAAACTTTATGAGTAATAGATGTACCTTTAATTCGAATGATACTCCTTTTGTCTTCCTTGATGTCGTATGGCCTCCTTCTCAAGCTTTGATCTTAAGCTTTCACCTTTTGAATCTTTGGATGTTGAATTCTTTATGACTGCAGCAGTCGGGGTGCTCGTTTCTTCATTTTAAATGTTTCCTGCTCTGATATCACTGATGGAGAGTGTTAATATCCAAAAGAACAAGATACTCTTGAAGTTAGATCACCTCTATATCAAGAGTAACTCAAAACATTCACCAATTTGGAGGATTAATGATCAATTATAAAGATTTTGGATAAAGTGTGAAAAAGATGATTCTATAGAAAATCTGCTGCACATATCTCTCTCATTGACTTATCAAATGTGCAAATTTTTTTATAAAAATTTGCACACTGTGTCATCTATAGTTTGCGCACCTTCTTCGAGTTAAATCATTTCAAAAAATTCAGTAGATCTTGAGAAATGATATTAACAAGTCACCTATGTCTAAAATTGTTCTTCTGAGAAGTCGATTCAAACACCTGTAACTTCTAATACTTGGTTCTCTCGATCTAGAAATCATTTATGCAAATGCTTTTACCCATAGGTAGCTTACCTTCCAACTCAAAGAATGAGTTCTTGATTGCTTAAAACTTTAGACTATGGAAGGAGAAGTGACCAAAACATTAGCAATTTTGCGCCTCCTGTAACTTCTCTTCTTTCTATTTACACATAAATGTTCCTACACTCAATTCTCTCAGCTTGATCACAATTAGAAGCTGAAAATTTGTACAGAGCTCAATCAACTATAGACTTAGACTTATACAAAAGCATTTCACAAAAGATTCAACACAGAAGAAGAATACTCAGAAAGGTTAGGCGCAACATTTCTTCATTTCTAGAAAATTTTACATCTGAGTGATGAGAGAGATCCTACTTAGTTTTAAAATGTCAAATGACATCTAATTCTCCTCAAATCTTGTTCTCACATAATCTCTCATATTTGCCCTGCCATTTTCTTTGTATATATATAGGCAAATATTTACAAGCTCATAACTAATCAAAGGCATAAGTGAGCTAACTTCAAAATAATGTACATATGTGTACACATCTTCAACTTCTGGATATGCACTTCCTTCATACTTCATAACTTGATCTTTTCTTTAGTCCTTCACTTCAATTCTTCACCAAAACATCAGTTGTTGATTTCCCTGCACCAACAGATACCAGGATTTAGAGCTTCAGTAGCATCTATCTTTTGTTTGCCCTTGTGAGTCAATGAGCGGGAGTGGACGGTCTTACCTAAAGACATCGGTGTATTGAACAATGAGAATAGACCTGGAGGGGCATCACGAGCAGCTTCTGCATAGGATCTTGTGGGGAGAGCACCCTTCTCTACAACTTGGAGATTAGTATGACTATGCAATGACTGAACCAAACCAAAACTTACCTACATGTTAAAGGGGGAGTTATTTCCAGCAGGGAGCCACCTCAGAGGACCTTCGTCTATTAACTCTCTGGAAGCCCGATGCGGCGGACATGCAAGAAGCGACATGGCAAGCGGTGAGGGACTTTGAACATTACTATCGAGGGCAGCAATGCCATTCCTTAACACGTCATGCAGCGCCATGCCTCCAATAGAGGGAGGACTGAGAGAGCGGGGGCAGATAGGGACCACGCCCAGAGCTGGACGAGGAGCCCCTCGCGGGCAACAGTAGACAAGAGCTTAGCTCCGAGACAAAACATGCAAACCCTAATGGCGGGTCAAAAGATAGCCATTATATTTGCTATCTTGGTACTCAACAGATGACAGAAACAAGATAAACAGATTTCCAAATGCGCATGTGCGCTTTGCTTCGGGTTTATAGAGCACTACCTCTTTAACGTCCGGAATCATCAATTGACGTTTAGGCATCAACGAAGACATCACTTCCTAAAACCTACAACTGCAGCATCGCCCACAACCTTGAAGAGAGGCAACGAAGACACGTGGTGTTCTGAAAGGAGGAATGTGTGACATGCGCTAACCTTGCATGCTGCTTATAATGAGCTTCTCGGTGTTGCAAATGTATAGAAGATGAAGGTCAAGTTCGTTAAGGGCTGGTCAAGTCAAGGTACGCTTTCCATTAAGGTTATGTACACTTTTTTCATTTAATTCTTGAATGCTAAGGGCTGGTCAAGTCAAGATATCTTTTCCTTACGAATTTTTCGTGTTCGAGATTTCATCAATTCTCCATTGACCTATGGATAGGTCTCATTCTGAATCTAATTGTTGGAATTTGAAGTCTGCATGAAGCACAGGAAGAGCACAAGAAGGTAGAAGAACGTTGGAGCACAACACACAATATTGAATATATAATGATTAGAATGTACAACGATATGTGAACCATTATGGTAATGGGCACATATACGAGTTCGGAGAAAAAATCCTCCTAAAGAGGGAAAAAAGTGTCTGAGTGGTCCTAGTGTGTTTATGCACATCAATACCTAAATATATCAACAAATCTCCCCTGGGAGTGATGCGATAAACAAGGAGCTGGCACTCATGTATAAGGAAGTGACAAGCTATGTGGAATCAATCCACAAAAGGAAGTAAGCCCAAAGCTTTTTAGAAAAGCTTCAAACTTCTCCCTAGGCAAAGCCTTTGTGAAAAGGTATACAAAGTTCTCTTGTGTGGGCACATATGCCAAACTAATCTCTCTAGCAGAGAACCTCTGCCAGATATAATGATAGTGCACCTCAATGTGAGCTTAATGCGAGCATGAAAAACAGACTACCTTGCAACTAGCAATGTGCTCTAACTATGAGTGAAGATGGTGGTGGCAGAAGACTGACCAACACCCAAATTAGCCTACGCTGTTTGAGCCACACACACTCAACAATCATTGTGAAAGATTCCCTATGCTCAGCCTCACAACTAGAAGTGGCCATACTAGGTTGCTTCTTGCTCAACCACGATATGCATGAGCTACCAAGCATGAAGCAGAAACCACTTATGGACATACGAGTGTCATAAAAACCTGGCCACTCAAGAGTCAAAAAAGCATGGAATTCTAGCAATAGTGATTCTCCCTTCACATAAAACAATCCGAGTAGTCGGGTACCACTCTGCAAGTAGCGAAAGATGTATTCCATAATGGGTAATTGGTACCATAAAAGTTATCCTCAACATCCAACATATGGAATACACAATTGCTTTCCGCCATGGCCACTCACCAAAATACTCTGATGCAAAAAATGATTGTATCTCAGGAAGTTGAACAAAAGTACCCTATAAAGTTTTGCTAAACATGTAGTAGACTTCAAGATGCTTATACTAGTGAACCAAAACATATATATATATATATATATATATATATATATATATATATATATATATATATATATATATATATATCTTTGGCACAAGAAGATGAGATTGACTGCACAAGAAGTGCGATAGTGAGCTTGAAGGCAGAAATGAGCTCACATCATGACTTCAATACCACATAGCAAAGATGTTTTGAGCTCCTAGTCACCCTGAGGATGCTCACCCAATTTCATGGGATTCTCAAACTGTGATTGGAGGGTGTCGATGATGCCCTAGATGATGCATTGACCTACTCTCATATAAATTATTGGAGTTTGAGGTCTACAAAAACACGCAAACATCACAAGGAAGAAGAAGAAGAAGCTTAAACCACAAGAAACAATCCACTAGGATGTACAAAGATAAGTGACGTGCTAGGGTAATAGGCATATATATGTGCCAAGAGAAGAAAACCTCCTAAAGATGGAAAAAGTGCCCTCACAATCCTAATGTGTTCGCACACATCACTACCTAAATATATCAACACTAATCTTTGTTTCCTATGTTCTTGATAAGTATTCATTTAGACATTGCTTATATATTTCGAGTCTACTTGATATGTTTACAATAGATTGAAAAATGATAGTGAAATCCTTGTTTTCAGAAAGAGGCTACGCAAGAAAAAGATATTGTTAACCGCCATAAAAACAACCTAAAATCTAGTCATACGAAGGTACTTTGGTGTTGGTCATCCATTATTCACAGATGATATCTCACCTTCCTCCTCATATTCGCTCTTTTTCTGTACATATGACAGCCATTTATTGTGGATTAGTAATTTGAATCCACCCAGTACACATGTTTGTGTCTAGATCGCACATCGAGAAACTATGAATTGTCAAGGGATGCTTTAAGATCGACCTTTATTATTCATTCACTACTTTGTACTTTGACCAGTTTATGAAACTGCAAAACAAGGGAGTGTTTTGAGTCATTTGGACAGGGATGCCACCATAGAGATGAGATATGTTTTTTCACTTTTAGAACATGACCATGTTCTTCCAATTTTAGAACATGAGGCTCAGGGGTTACCTATAGTATGTATATAGCTCTATTTTCAAGGAAGAAAATATTTTCTAAAGTGGGAAGAATGTTATAAAGTAAGTCTATGATGTAAGGGGTCTAGCTGGTTCAGACGGATCTGAAATGAGACACCGTGTGATCACCCATGTGCATGACCCAAGATCTCAAGTCTAGACTCATTAGAAGCTCATTTACTCTTGTAATCAAGTGATCCACTTAGCCTAGTGGTTAAGACTCAAGGATGTGAAGGAGTTGGGTTTAACCCCCATCCGATACATGGGGAGAGTGTTTTGCACAAAGAGCTCTACATCCTTCTAGAAGCATCCACTTGAGTTGACTCTGGTTAACTAGGACACTTGGTGCACATGTAGTTACATGGTTGACACTTGGATGGTTAGTATCCATCCACCCAAGAAGGTAGTCCCCTGGAGAGAGCTATATATAGAGGCATTTGGTTGGGAAGAGAGTCATCTTGCTAGCACGTGGTGGTGGTCATAATCGTGCAAAATTCACGTATGCTAAACAAGGGGAAAATTCCTTCTTTCATTGTAAACATGTTTGGATGAATCATAATTGAGGTTCACTGTTTGGAATTGGCAACATCATCAATGACTGTTTAATTTAGGGCTTAAATTTAATGTGAATTTGGCTGTCAAAGCCATCTTGTCTGTAAAAAATGGGGAGTTTTTTTAATTTTTTGTCAAGATGACAGGCCGAAAATGGTAATATGCCTGTCATGCTTATACATATAGATGCATAGAAAATCTAAATATCTTTCATAAATAAATCCAAATTTTTTAATATGAAAGTTAGTAACACCAATTTTCTTGTCAAAGGACATTTTGTCCTGCCCATCAAATTTAGGACCTTGTGATATTGCTAGGATGAGACATGGAATTTTTTATTTCTTTTTTTTTTGGTTTAGTAAAGGAAGTTCTATCATGTGTCGTATAGGAAATCCTTTCCTAAGGAAACGCAAAAGAAATTAATTTGTCCTCATAAATATACGAACAAATATACAATATCGTAGCATGACAGCAAACATGAAACAAATATACAATATCGTAGCATGACAGCAAACATGCCACTAGCCTCTTCTCTTGCTCCTTTCCCGGCCGCTTTCCCCTGCATTATTGTTTAGCTCCATTTATTGACCATTATTTCAATGGGAGAGAGACCGCTTGACTTGACCGTCATTTGTTTCGCCACTCAGTCAAACAGTTTGCACATGGGACACCACATCGACTATCTCGCTCTTCCTTTTCTACTCACAGAATAGCGTGTGCTTTCGCTGCCTTACTTCATCACCTTCCGGCATTCAGCCAAGTTGCTACTATCGCCAGCAAGCCGACATTCCTGAGGTTTCTAAGGTAGTACACTATGAACTTGATTCAACGTCTGCATGCGCTTTTGGAATACTTCTATGTTATTTCTGTCAATGGATGACTACCACGTTAGCCGATAAAATGAACGCCAATTTTATTCTCCTTTCTTCCACAGGTAATCTCTATGGGAATGACATCAACTCGAACCTCTATCGAGGGCGCCCTTTTCCATTCCGTTCTGGCACGCTCATCTGGAAAGCTTGAGGAAAAAGTGTCAGCAACAAAATGAGCCAGGACTTAAAAATTATCATTGATGCGACTAAGAGTTCTGTAGCAACGCTACGCCAACAGATGGTAGAGAGAGAGAGAAAGAGATGAAAGAGCTTGTTTTTAAGAAATTGAATGGTTAGACCATGAATCCTTTGGCTCAAACGAATGTGTATGAGAGCAACGGCCGTTATTTCGGCGTGAATATTGGGCTCTGTAATGAGTTGTTCGAACTGGATGAAGACACGAATCGAAGTACGAAATCAATGGATGAAGAGGTGAGCCTCTATTTGCTAGCACAATTCTTTCTTTGTCTGAGAGAGAGATGAAAGAGCTTGTTTTTAAGAGATTGAATGGTTAGAGCATGAATCCTGTGGCTCAAACGAAGGTGTATGAGAGCAACGGCGGTTATTGGAATGAGGAAGTCGAACTGGATGAAGACACGAATCGAAGTACGAAATCAATGGATGAAGAGGTGAGTCTGTGTTCTCTGCATCAGAATTCCTATTACCTCCCACATTATGGACGACCCAGTCACCCATCGCTTTTCACCTCTCCCTGTCGCAGGTGAAGAGTCTGAAGAGCTGGTTCCTAAAGCTGATCAATCATGATGAAGAGATACTGGACAAGTCAAAAGTGGACGTGGATGGAGTCTTGAAGAAGATCCTCGATGAGTCGCAAGCCCGAGACAAAGAGTTTCGGGAAAAGCAAAAGTTTTTCAAGGCAGTTAATGATGAATGGAAGGTTGGTTCGCTATGCTACACACACGCATAATATATATATATATATAGTTTTGCCCTTATGTTCCTCTTTATTGTTGTGTGTGCGAGAACAACAATAGATATTGAAGGCATTCTGAATTTGCTTGGAAAGGTCTTGGACATGGCGGTGCTGCGATTTCTTGAAACTCTATCGCATCCAGCTCACCACATGGTCGACATGTAAGGCTAAGATCATTTTGCGTTTTTCAACTGGCATCACTGGAGAGTTCACCTGTCGGACATACAAGCCCCGAGCAAGCGTTATTCAAAAACTCGATGAACACTTCATGCAGCAAGCTGTCCGTGAAGCAGAGGACATGTTTGCTGAAGGAAATAAGCCCGAAGCTGTTAGCGTATAAGATAACGAAACGATGTAGTTATGCTTATCAATAAAAGAATTTGATCCACCGTCTTATGACTGGATTCTTGCGCCTCTCTCTATCACCTCGCCCTCTTCTTCTCTCTATCCGCGTCTCTGTGTACTGCTCTTCATTTCTCTACATGATATCATCGCCGAGTTTCCTCTTCTTCTCGGCCTCTTCTTCTCTCTGTCTTCCTCTCTGTGTAGTGTTCTTCATTTCTCTAAAGAAATTAACGTCGAACTCGATGCACGCTTCAATGGGGAAGCTATCTATGAAGCGAAACCTATGTCTTACGAAAATATGGCTGCCCAGTCACCCATCGTTTTTCATAGCTGCCGCAGGTGAAGAGTCTGAAGAGCTGGTTCCTAAAGCTCATCAATCATGATGATGATATACTGGACAATTCAAAATTGGACGAGGATGGAGTCTTGAAGAAGACAAAGAGTTTCAGAAAAAGAGTCTTGTCGCAAGCCCGAGACAAAGAGTTTCAGAAAAAGCAAATTTTTTTCAGAAAAAGCAAATAAACACACACATAAACATACACACATAAACATAAACATACACACATAAACATCCATACACACACATAAACATACACACATAAACATACACACACACATACCCATACATACACACACAAACAAACACACACACTCAACATGTCATGGTACTAATGAGTGTGGTTATGCACAGTTTAATGCTAAGTCCAGTGAATGTTTCTTAAAGCATGGTAGCGTTGTGCTTTACTTTAAGTTCACAAAGGAATTCTCACGCCTACGGTAAGCCCATATTCTGATCATCAAATCATTCATTCTAGATGGTAAATTCATCTCATGAAATATAAAAATTCATTCTAGATGGTAAATTCGAGTCATGTTTGCTTAAGGAAATAAGCCCGAAGCTGTTAGCGTATAAGATAACGAAACGATGTAATCATGCCTACAAATAAAAGAATTTGATCGACCGTCTTACGACTCGATTCTTGCGCCTCTCTCTATCACCTCGCCCTCTTCTTCTCTCTATCCGCGTCTCTGTGTACTGCTCTTCATTTCTCTACATGATATCATCGCCGAGTTTCCTCTTCTTCTCGGCCTCTTCTTCTCTGTATCTTCCTCTCTGTGTAGTGCTCTTCATTTCTCTAAAGAAATCAACGTCGAACTCGATGCGCGCTTCAATGGAGAAGCAATCTATGAAGCGAAACCTATGTCTTACGGAAATATGGCTGCATCCAGGGTTTCATTTCATTCCAGGAAATAATGAGCACAACTCTCCATGCATCCGCTTTACTCCTCTCTGCGCTTTGAAGAAGTTTCATTCTACGTACTCTAAATAGTTCATCAATGTGTCGCTTTTAAGTTGTTTTCTCTTAAATCTGTTCATGCACATGTAGGCATATCATAACCGTTTTCATACCTTCATGCAATATTTAAGTTTTTTTTTTTTGGTTTTATTCAGCGAATATTAATCCCTTTTTCCTTCTCCTTCTTCTGGATTTGTGAATTCCAAAAAAAAAAAAAATGGTGTGCGATTCATTCAATCTTCTTTGGAGTTCTGTTTGTTTGATCATCTAGCTTAACGATTTTGATTAAAACGGATTTCTGTGTTTTCTGTGCATCAGTATTGATATGAATATATGTTGAGGAATCAGTATTGATATGAATATATGAATATATTAATATAGATGGAAGTCATGAAACTAACGACGGAACTCTGAACCTAAACATCAAATAAGACAAAATCACAAATGCAAAGTGAATAAACTTCAGTTTCCATGTGTGCAAGCCACCTCTTGCATCTTTCTTCTTGAATTGAAAACCTATCATATATATCGTATTCATGTATTCAGCTCCAACTCAATTATCAAACCTTTATAAAATCGAATGCCATGAATCATATAATGGAAGTTAAAATTCAAGTATAATGGAAGCAATTTAATTTTATAGCTATGTCTATGCACTGTCTAATATAACATAACAATAGTGAAAACAACCAAGAGAATATTTAACTGTAAACTTTTCTTATTCCGGGCTACAAATAATAACACTAGGAGAATGAATTTTAATGAGATATTAAAATGTCTGTAGTTTTGTGACGAGAATTAAAGAAGTAATCATACTACTAAAGAAATGTTTATGTATAGATTATGAAGATGGAGAAGATTCACTTACAAAAATTTGGCACACGCCAAAATGCTCTTGAAGTGTGGATTATAAATTCCTCTTCCATCAAGTGTTTCTTTAAATTTCTCCTTCTCAAAATTATCAAGAATTCAAAATTTTTAGGTATCCAAATTAAAAGTACAATTTGGAATCACAAAACACGTATGCACCGATGAGAAATTTTTGGATTGAAATCCTTCTCACAACATAATGTTATGCATCTTGGGCGAGCGACTCCATTTTTTCTTCTATATTCGCATGTTTCGCTTTCATTCACATGTTTCTCTTATTGTTTTTTACCCACTATCTAAAAATGAGTTTTCCATGTGCATTTAGGTTTTCATACCTAGTATGATCATGCATTGAACTCGAGGATATAATTTACTTATGGACTGAACCGTCGTCCCCGAGATGTCAATGGCTTTATGCTCTAGTAGTACTTATCTTCTCTATTTGCAACATATCCTTGAAAATATTTTCGAATTGGACTTGATCCATTGAAATTGAGAAACGTTTTTCAACATTCTTTTCTTCCTCCAAGATAATGGACCCCCCTGACTCACGCATTTTTCCATTTCCTTTTGGATCCTCATGTGCTTGTTTTCCCCTATTTTCCGCATCTAGAAATTTCTCTCTTTCCTCCTTCTTTTGTTGACCTGCCTTTTCTTCTCCTTTCTTATTTGTCGATAGGTTTTTCTTGATTTTTATGCATCTGTTTTTTGACTCACCTTGAGGTTTGGCCATACATATTCATTCATTTCATGAAATGATTCCTACTTATGCTTTAGATTTGTATTTTTCACATGCATTGAATGTTTTCACCACTTTTGAATCTTAAATTTATTACAATTATACATTTCATAATGGTCTTTTGTGTTCTTAACACAAACTATGCATCAATGAAGCTTTTATGGATTTTGTTATGAAGCAAATGCATGGACTACCTTATATGGGACATAGGCGTATCTGAACCATAACATCTACTTGCAAAGATGTCTTCTTTTGGGCATAAAGAATTTGGATTGTCAATGGCACTTCTCATTCTGAGCAAACCATGGGAAAAAATTTCTATGGACTTCATCGCTAGCCCTCCTATGACTTCATCTCATAATGATATGGTTTGGACAATAGTTGAGAGGTTTAGTAAATATGAATATTTCATTCCATGTAAACAGACCTTATCTATACCTGAGGTTGCTACATTGTTTGTTCATTTTCCCACATCATGGTTTCTCAAAAGACATGTTTTTTGATCATGATGTTTGTTTCTTCAATCATTTTTGGTTTGCATTATTTCAACATTTTGGTTCAAAAATGCATGTTGGTTTTGCATTTCATCAAAAAAGTAATGGGCAAAGTGAAGCTACAAATAGCACTATTATTGATTTATTACATTGTTGTTCATTATATAGTCACATTAGCAGGGATGGAAATTGTCATTGCTTCAAAATAACACAACACATACAACTACTAGACATGCACCTTTTGAATTATTTGATGGTAAAAAGCTTCTCATTCCCATGTCACTCAAACTTATATTCTTATTGTTGATACTATTGCTCAAGTTCACGTTCTATACTTCACAAAGTTCACTATCACATTAGGAAAATTGAAGAACGTTACACTCATAATGTAAATAAGAAATGGTTTGCAAAAGAATTTTAGGAAAATGATTCAATATAGTTATGTATCATTAAGAGACCTTTGAAAAATATTCCAAAGCATTCTTATAAAGTTAAACTTGAACCATGATATTATGTACCGTTTTACATTATTTAAAAGATTAATGACAAATAATTTACATTAGATATATCAAGATCTCCATAAAAGAGAGAAACTTTTGACTTTCATGCTTGCTTTTTGAAGTGCCACCCTCATTGCCATCTCGATTTTGAATCTAATAAAAATAATTATAGATACACATATTCTATAGACTCATGCAATAGAGTGCATGGGGGAAGTTTGCACACAATATTTTTTACTGTCGTGCCTATTGTGCACTTGCATTCTTTTGTGTGTTTCTATATTTTCCACTCTCTCTGTCTGTGTGTTTGTAAGATCCTACAACATCATCACATGTAGATGCAGTACGGGACTGGTTGTGATATATGAGGGGGATTCATATTAAAATTTCAATGTGCAAGTCCTCATGGTTAGCTCCTTGCTCCATGATGCTCCAAGTGTGAACAAGTGTGGTGGTCGATATGATCCTCAGGTTGTTGCTTGCTTTCCAACTCAAGGATGAAAAAATTACTTGTATAAAGGAGCCATTACCTTCTACAAAATACTTTTTGGAAGTGATATGTGTTAACACACTTAGGAATCCTTATGCACTTTTCTCCCTCTTTAGGAGGCTTTCTCCATCCGCTTGTATATACACCTATTACCCTACCAGGTTACTTATCTTTGTACATTCACTTGGTAAAAAATTTGGTATTGTGTGTTCTCTTCCAACCTACTT